>JAKUDI010000627.1:0-109148 GCA_022702515.1 Ilyophis sp. 1 JC-2022
CCAAGAGCCTTCACAGCAACTCATTGCCCTCCGCCAAGGCCTTAAAAGCGCCGCGGACCATTCTATTGCTTTTCGGACGATTGCTGCGGCTACCCACTGGAATGACTCGGCCCTGGCGGACTTGTTCCGGGCCAGTCTGAACAGGGCGCTCCAGGACGAGTTAGCCCATCAGGAACCCATCAAGGAGTTTGACGCTCTCGTCCGAGCCGCTATTCGCTTGGATAACCGCTACAGACTTTGCCGGAGGGAGAGACCTATTCCGCCCGGTCAGCCGTACCCCAGACAAGTACCTGCCACACTGACGGAGGAGAACCAGGCTTGGGTAGTTGAACCAATGGATCTTTCCCGTACCGGAGTTAAGATCTCGCCCGAGGAACGGATACGTCGGAGGGAGACCGGTGGATGCTTCTACTGCGGAAAGCTGGGGCATTCTCAAGCACAATGCACCACCCGGCCCAGGAAATCCGAGTCATCCGTGGGAGTGAGGTCTTCAACCCACCAGGAGAAGATCTCCAAGAACGATACTCACCCTACCCTCACTGCCACACTCATGCTACCTGAGAGGGAGGTTCAAGTGAGCGTGCTCATAGACTCTGGAGCGGACGTGAACCTCATTGATAAAGTTATGGTCAGAGATCTGGACATTCCCACCCTTCCACTGCCCCACCCCAAGAATGCTCGGTCGTTGGACGGCAATACATTCTACAGAATGACTCATGTCACGGAACCCGTTCAACTGATCCTTTCTGGCAACCATCACGAATTCATCCAGTTCCACATCATCCGCTCCCCCAATGATCCACTCATTCTGGGACTACCCTGGCTTCAAGAACACAACCCCGTCATTGACTGGAAGTCCCGCCACATTAAAGCCTGGAGCCGCCAGTGTCACCAAGCCTGTCTTCGGTCCGCACCTGCACCTGCCGGGGGCGCACCTACCCCCCCTCAAGACATCAAACCATCTCTGGAAAACGTGCCAACCCCTTATCACGACCTGGGCATCGTTTTTTCCAAGACGCAAGCACAGACACTTCCTCCTCACAGACCCTATGATTGCGCGATCAACCTTCTACCCGGTTCCACTCTTCCCTCAAGTCGACTCTACAACGTCTCCAAACCGGAAAGAGAAGCCATGGAGAAATACATTCGGGATTGCCTTGCCAACGGTCTGATTCGCCCCTCTTCGTCACCTGTGGGCGCTGGATTTTTCTTTGTCCAGAAAAAAGACGGCTCGCTGCGTCCTTGTATTGACTTCAGAGAACTAAATAATATCACTATCAAGAACAAATACCCACTACCGCTCATTGACTCAGCCTTCCAACCACTCCACGACGCTACTGTCTTCACCAAGCTGGACCTACGCAACGCATACCACCTGGTGCGCATTCGTGAGGGGGACGAATGGAAGACCGCCTTCAACACCTCGTTAGGTCACTTCGAGTACCTTGTAATGCCTTTCGGCCTTACTAACGCCCCCGCTGTTTTTCAGGCGTTAGTTAATGACATCCTACGGGACCTATTGGGCCGCTACGTATTTGTGTATCTGGACGATATTTTGATTTACTCCTCCAACATCAAGGAACATGAAGGCCATGTCATGCAGGTTCTCCAACGACTTTTGGAGAACAGACTTTATGTTAAGGCTGAGAAGTGTGTGTTCCACACCGACACGGTCGAGTTCCTAGGGTTTATATTGGAGAGGGGACAAATCAGGGCGGATCCCAAGAAGATCCAGGCGGTCACAGACTGGCCCACGCCTGCCACTCGGAAACATCTGCAACGCTTCTTGGGATTCGCAAACTTTTACCGGAGATTCATCCGGAGCTACAGCCAGGTCGTCGCCCCTCTCACCAAGCTCACGTCTACTGCCATGCCTTTCCGCTGGAACCCTGAGGCTGAAAACGCCTTCAAGAAGATTAAAAGACTGTTCTCCTCCGCTCCGATTCTGGTGCACCCCGACCCCACTCGTCAGTTTGTCATAGAGACTGATGCGTCCGACACTGGAGTTGGGGCCGTGCTCTCTCAGGTTTCTCCCACTGACAACCTTCTACACCCCTGCGCATTCTTCTCCCGTAAGCTGTCTCCGGCTGAGAAGAATTATGATGTGGGAAACCGTGAGCTACTCGCTGTCAAGCTAGCACTGGAGGAGTGGAGACATTGGCTGGAGGGCGCCGAGAAACCATTTGTGGTCTGGACCGACCATAAGAATCTGGCGTATCTACAAACGGCCAAGAGGTTGAACTCCCGCCAAGCCAGATGGGCCCTGTTCTTTGGCAGGTTCAATTTTACTTTGACCTACCGCCCTGGTTCCAAGAATGTCAAGCCAGATGCCCTGTCGCGACAGTTCATGGCCAGTTCCGAGCGAGAGGCGCCGGAGAACATCCTCCCTGGGTCCTGTACCATTGCTTCGGTGTCCTGGAGGATTGAGGCCGTCATCAAAAAGGCGCTACGTGATGAGCCCGATCCCAGGTCCAATCCCGGTACACGCCTTTACGTTCCTTCCACCGCCCGGACACATGTTCTCCAATGGGCTCACTCCTCCCTCATGTCCTGCCATCCCGGCTTTACCCGCACCCTGGCTGTTCTCAAGAGAAGGTTCTGGTGGAACTCCATGATCCCTGACACCAGGCGTTTTGTCAAGGCCTGTACTACCTGTGCCAGGAGCAAGGCCTCTCACCAGGCCCCAGCTGGTCTGCTCCAACCTCTGCCAGTGCCCAGTCGCCCTTGGAGCCACATCGGGGTGGATTTCGTGACCGGACTCCCCCCTTCTGAGGGCAATACCACCATCCTGACTGTGGTCGACAGGTTCAGTAAGGCGGCGCACTTCATCCCTCTGCCTGGATTGCCCACTGCCCAAGAAACCGCGGATGTACTAGTGAAAGAAGTGTTTCGGATTCATGGCATTCCCGCGGACATTGTCTCTGACCGTGGCCCCCAGTTCATCTCCCAGGTCTGGAAGGCCTTCTGTTCGGCTCTCGGAGCCACCTCCAGCCTCACGTCAGGTTACCACCCCCAGTCTAACGGTCAGACCGAAAGGGCCAACCAAGACCTCGGAGCTGCTTTACGCTGTGTGTCAGCCAAGAACCCCACCTCATGGAGCAAGATGCTCACCTGGGTTGAGTATGTGCACAACGCCCTGCCCTGCGCCGCTACTGGAAAGTCCCCATTTGAAGTTTCCCTCGGCTACCTACCCCCACTGTTTCCCGACCAAGAGGCCGAGATTGCTGTCCCCTCCCTCGCCACCCACATGCACCGCTGCCTCAAGATCTGGAGGGACGCCCGGGCCGCGCTATTGAGCACGGCCGAACGGAATCGTCGAGTCGCTGATCGCCACCGCACTCCAGCCCCTAAGTACAAGCCTGGCGACTCAGTTTGGCTCTCCTCTAAGGACATTCCCCTCCAATCCACTTCCCACAAACTCCAGCCCCGATTCATTGGACCCTACAAGATTCACAGCATCATCAACCCCACCTCAGTCAAACTGTCATTGCCCCCTTCCCTGAAGATTCACCCCACGTTTCATGTTTCCTGTATCAAGCCCTATTCCACTGACCCCCTTTGCCCCCTGATCCCCCACCCCCTCCTCCCCGTATCATAGATAACCACCCGGCCTTCACTGTTAAGAAGCTACTGGACATTCGCAAGCGAGGCCGGGGGTTTCAGTATCTGGTAGACTGGGAGGGTTATGGCCCAGAGGAGCGTTCCTGGGTCGCACCAAGTCTGATTCTGGACCCTACTCTGATAAGTGACTTTCATCGCGATCACCCTGATAAACTGTGTAGACCGTCAGGAGTCGGTCGTTAGGGGGGGGTACTGTTACGTTTATGTCATGTTTATGTCATGTTTCATGTTTAGTGTTTTGTCACAGTTTATTTTCTGTTCATGTCTTGCTTGTGTTGTTTATGTTACGATGCAGTTCATTGTTTGCATACACATTTCCATGTTTTTCCGCAGCCTTGCATTCATGCTGTTTCTTTCTCTTGCTGTCACTCACGCTTCCCTAATTGTTTCATTCTCCCTTGTCTAATTACTAATATACTAACATTAGATCAGGATTGGGTAATACTAACTATCTAACCATGTGTTCATGTTTACCATACGTTTCTCGTACATGTTAATTACTAATTTACTAACGCTAGGTCAGGATAGGTTAACTACTAACGATTTACTAATTGCCTCGTTACATGTCTCATTTTCTCAAGCTGTTGTGAATTTCCTGCTGCTCTCAAGCTAAGTGTCTGCACCTGTCTACACCTGCATATAAGATCAGTGTTCATGTCTGTTTGTTGCGAAATTGTTGCCTTTAGTTTACTACTGTCACTTTTGAGCGTTTTCCATTGTTTTGTCTACCGTTATTGATCTAGCCCGTTTACTGACCATTGTTACTGCCTGCCTATCATTTCCACTGCCTGTTTTTGACCATGAGTTTTGCCTGCTGTCTGTTCTGTACCTCTGCCCCGCGGATAGGACTTCGGTCTGACTCCTGCTACGCCCCACGACTACGAACTTTGCTTTGCCCCTGTATTGTACTTCTGCTCCGCTGACAGCTACTCTGGTTACTGAACTTGCATGGATACCGACTTCGAGACTGCCTTCTCCCTCGGTACTGTATTTTTGGTCTGGCTGGATTTATTAGTTTTTGGACTTTGCTTGTGTGACTACGTTTTTGGATTTCCCCATAATAAAGCCCTTGCGGGTCTTTATTATCAAGTTTGTGTTCTGAGTCGTGCATTACGGGTCCAACCCGCACACACCCGTCTCAATATCGTCCTGCAAACCTTGACTGCAAATCTGTAGAAGACAGCCTACGGTTCTTCTTGGGAAGCCCACTTCACGGTCTGTCTCTGACATCCCCCGTTTCATGGAACTTGGCCTTCAGTTTGGAGATGGTACTAGGGCTCACTCCAAATAATGCCGCAACTTGCTTTTGCGGAACACCAGCTTGAAGTCGCCCTATCGCACGGGTCTTATCGAGATCAGACAAACGTGGCATGCCGATTCTTGGAGCAGACACCAATTGACCACTGTAGCAGGGCCCATGCTCACAGGTGCTGCCAATCAGGGCACCATTACAAATGGGACACCATTTAAAAGGGAAATAAACAGGCTTTCCAACGGTATAAAATGTATTGCCAAGAAGCATTGTTACAACAGAGAAATAATCTACCAAACACAAATTTCCGAACTTTTTGTTCGATGTTTAGTTTGTAGGGGAGTGTTAGGTATCCTGTAGTGGTAGGAAGATAGGGAGCATTGTAGGGCTGAATGGCCTGTTCCCATCATTAAGTTATGTTATGTTATCTGTAACACGTTCCCTTACTGTTTCCTGTCTGTTATGTGCCAGGACTCACGTAAATGGCTCCATCAAGCGGGGGCACGAGAACAATGCCACCGACTCTGCGTCTTTGAGGACAGGAATTGGTGTCCAGCTTAAAGATATGAAGGTCTTCAACCATGCTAGGCAGCAGGGTGCGTCTCCTGCTGAAACCCTTTAGCCCAGGGAAACTGCTCGATTGGATGTAATGAGGACTTGCCTTATCTGGTATATTCTCAGTACGTTAAACCAAACACATTCCCAGAGCTTAATTTTCCAATATCTGTCTCTGTATTTGTTACATTAGTTGTTCAATCCAATTTCCTCCTGTCAATCTGCAACTCGATTACAATGTACAATAGCAACTATTAAAAGACAGAAAGAGGTCGCAGTTGATGAGATCAGTTCTTGACAGAGATCATAGATAATATGTATGGGATCACAAATAGTGAATTGGATCACAGCTGAGAGCGATCACACCCATTTAACAAGATCAAAGGTAATGTGTCACACCTGCGTTGTGTTTTATTGTTAGCACTGTTTTCCATTCAGGAACAAACATTTGCAAAGACAACAACGGTGGTTGCCAGCAGCTCTGCCTTTACCGTGGCAACAGCCAGCGTACCTGTGCCTGCGCCTGCGCCCACGGCGTGCTAGCGGAGGACATGAGCAGTTGGCGCGACTATGAGGGCTACCTGCTGTATTCTGAGCGCACCATCCTGAAGAGTGTCCACCTATCGGACGAGAGCAACCTCAACGCGCCAATCAAGCCCTTTGAGGACCCAGACCACAGTGGAGGTGGCCAAACGCATCTTCTTCAGCGACATCCACTTTGGCAACATCCAGCAGATCAACAACGACTGCAAGACTGTGGTGGAGAGTGAGTATGAGACCTCCACCCGCAGATCCCACCCCCACTCATATCTGAGGGCTCTATACTACCACTAGCTGCCCTGATCTCAACCACATTATCTCACATTAGAAACAGCCTCATGATGCAGAAGAAATGTTCTCTCAGTACAGTTAACAGCCAGGGGCCCTGAATGAAAGTTTTACAATGTTCATGTTCTGTGCAGTTTTATTGCATCTACAGTATGATAGTCTGAACATGTTTATACATAGTCATTTTGTGTGTTAATTCTGTTATATACTGTAGTAAAAATAAATAACATTCCCCTAGTGTGCTATAAATTTCATATACGGTTTAACTTCTTTCCAGTTTCAAATATGGATTTTTATTTATTCATTATTTGTTTCAGGTCAACTGAGGAAATAGTTGTGGATGTATGATTTATTTAATTTATTATTTGAGCCTTTTAAAACTCATTTCCTGAATTTCTACACAGGGCATTTTCTAAAATTTAATTTTAAATTTATAAATATTTTGAAGATTATTATTTTATTTTTTCAAAGCCCTAGATGAGATTGGAGTTGCTTTCATATAAAGCTAAAGTATAGGCTAATCAGTATATTAGTGGATAAGATCATTTTTAAACCCACCTCCACCCCCCTCATTTTACAGGAGGAAAACTTTATTTATGCTCAATAATAGCAAATCATTATCTAATCTTTGCAAGCAGTGTGCGAAAGAAATCCTGCAAAACTCTTTTCAAACTAGTGAGGAAGTACTCCATACATTTTTATTTATTTAAATTTTTTTATTGAGAATATCCGTTTTCATATGACAAAGTGTAGATTATGAATGAAGATAGAATTAACAAAAATTCTAAGGGAATAGTTTGTGATATTTCCCGCTCTTCTACTACAATTTGTAGTTTTTACTTCTGGTTTACTTCATGAAAGTGTGGGATGAGTGTGCTCCTGAATCCCCTCAACAAAACCCTGGAAATAAGGGTTTCACCCTCAAAGGGGTGAAGGGATCATCTCTGGGGAGAAGAGGGGCTGTATTGAGATAAACTCATAAAGAAACACAAATGCTGGACTCAAAAGTTCAAATGTATTCAACAAGGCACGAGAGGTGTCAAAGTGAAAACTGATAAATGATGAAAAATATCTAACAATTTCAAGTACTACATAAAAATGAGTAACTCAGGCCTCCACCTCCTAAAAGCCCCCTCAGATGGGTCATTCTTCCCTGCGTTATGACTGCGCGGAGAGACCTATCATTTAAGGGGAGGCACCACCCTCAAAAACGATGATTTTGCTTCCATATGTCAATTTTGAGATTATTTGATATCTTGCTTCTATAACTTCTATAGTTTCATAAAATAAAAAAACTAAAGGTAAATAATTATTATAAATAGTTAATTTAAGTGATTATATAACACCTTTGTCAAGTGCGCAAAGCATAAAATTAGCTTATGATAGCATCTTTTATGATTAAATGCCTCTGCGGTTTTAAAACTAACCTGGTTGCAGATATCGTTCAAAAGCTTGTTTCCTGGAGTGTATTGCAAACATGACCATATATAGGTATTTCCTTTGCTGTCCCTGGGAGGATGGACGAAAGACAAGCAGTCAAGGAAAACCCTTTTTTACATTAGCAAATCCTTCACGGCCATTTTCTTAAAATCATATATTGACCATACGGGACATTTTTTTTTTTAGGTACAGCTAAATAATTTTACATGCTTCTTAAATGTTATATCTAGGGATTTTCAAAGGCTTTTTTTTAATGTTTTGTCATTTTCATTTTATGTGGCAATTTATCTGTAAAAATAGGCCCAAAACTGTTTTTTTTCAGCATGTTAATACTGTTTTTGGAATAATTAATTTAAAAAACAATATTTTGACAAAAGCCTCTAAAAAGCCCTAACCATTGATTTATTAATCACATTAAAACAAAAAAATCTATTTAGATTGTATCTGTTGAGGTTAAAAAAGTGTATCTGGTTTTATTCAAATTTTTATGCAAATGTGTGCATATTTAATGAGCTATTAGCTCATTTGCATATATATATAAAAATAAGTGATCCATCCATATCTACTGCATATCTGGCAGCAGAGTGATGGTTTGAGGCTCATTTGATATCTCAGACACTTCATGATTTACAGCCATTTAGCCAGCCATGGGTTCCATATTATTCCCGTGTCATTTCTAGCTTAAACCAGTCCCACCCCCCAATTCCCATAGAGATCCATTCAAATGAAGAGAGGTTATAGTATCGCTATAGTACCTGAAAATAAAATAGCAAAAGTGTTTTGATATTTTTTTATACCCAGTCATGATAGCATCACCTGTTTACCTGTAGAATGTTCCAAACAGGTGGTTTTTTTTTTACTTTCCAGTTTTAGTTTTTTTGGCCCTGTCCCAACTATTTTGGAACGTGTTGCAGGCATCAAATTTGGAAATAGCATATATTTACGGTAAAATGTTAAATATATATTTTTTGTACTGTTTTCAATTAAATGTATATAATAGAGAATTTACAAATCACTGCTTTCTGCTTTTATGTGCATTTTACATACTGCCCCAACTTTTTTGGAATTGGGGTTGTAGTTATTCTGTATTGGAATGGCCTTGACAGCAGCTGAACAGTCTCTGTGAACTATCATTGGCTGGCATGTTTAACAAGGTCGAACAACACCCAAAAAAGGAATCCTGTACTTGTACTGCCTCATTCTGCTATGCCGGACAGCCATTTTGTTCTCCCTCAAGTGTTGTAGAAGTGGCCAAATTGAAGTCAGGGATCCCATCCTCATCAGGATCTCTCAGTGCCATGCAATCACCTCCCCCTGTCTAGTTCCACAGTCTTCCAAAGCTACGGAGGGAAACGAGGCCACCCTCCACTGGTGCCCCCCACCACACACACACACACATGCATGCATGCACACACACACACACACACACACACACACACACACGCATGCACATAATACACACAAAGGCAGTGGTTTAGCACCGGGGGGGACACTTAAGTGGTAGGGGGGTCCGGGGGCATTTTACTTGAAAAACTGCACTTAAATGCTCATTTCTAGTGCCTTTTGAAAACTATTTATTAATTTGCTGTTAAAAAATTACAAACAAAAGCACTTCAAACAAGCAAACAATACTGCAAAACAGACCAATCTTTTAAAAAAATCAAATTTATGTTCTTGCAAAATTTCCATTCCTCCCTTTCTTTTATGTAGCTGGGTCACATGCTGTATTATTACATATTATTCTGGTCAGACCGCTTTTTTTCTGGGCAGAACTCTCCTCTACAATCTATGTGCAGAGGACTTTTTCCATCTATAGAGTTCTATAGGAAAGGAGTCAGGAGAAATAACCCTTGCAGTGAACCACTCCATATCTGGCCACAGAGTGATGGTTTGGGGCTCGTTCGATAGCTCAGACCCTTGATGACTTACAGCCATTTAGCCAGCCATGTGTTCCATACTGTACCAGTTACAGCTGAATCTAGTCTCACCCTCCAATTCCCATAGAGATCCATTCAAATGCAGAGAGCTTATAGTATCGCTTGTAACAGTACCTGGAAATAAGATATCAAGAGTCTTTTGATGTTGATGGGTCACAGACTTCAGGAAGCATGCAAAGGATATGCGACCAAATATTAAATATGATACTTTAAAAATATGTTAAAGCAAAGGGTATGAATGCTTATGTAAATGAAAGATTTCAGTTTTCGATTTTTAATAAATTTGAAAAAATTTCTAAAAACATGTTTTCACTTTGTCATTATGGGCTATTTTGTGTAAAATTTTGAGACAAAAAATTTACTCAATCTATTGTAGAATATGTCTGTAATGTAATAAAACGTGGAGAAGGTGAAATGGGTATTCAAACTTTCCGGCTTAACTGTATGTTGCTCATATTGCAGACAATAAGAAAATGTGCAATCTGTTCAAATTAACCAAAAGCATAGATTTTCTCAAAATTCTCTGGGATTTAGAAGAAACGGGATGTTCTAAATTATAGCTGACACTTCAGAGACATTTATAATAATAATAACCTGCACATAACTAAATAACGATTAAATAACATATTACCTTATTTGTAGCACACATGTGAACGATTGCGTTTGTCATTTCGCTCTTGGCATTAGCAGGCAGCTCTAGCTTCCTTAAAATGAAACCCAGGACATCGGCAATGCGCGTAACGTTAGGCTACTGGATGAGTTTAATCTGAGCACCGAGCATGCATTAATGTGAGCCCATAGACCGCTGGTTCCATAAAAAGTTCCTCTCGGCTATTTTAAAGTCGAGTGGCATTCGTTGCATTTGACGAACAATATTTCCATCAACTTTAATCAAGGCAAACTCTTTCCATACATGCTTTTTTTGTGTGTTCTTCCACACAAACTAGACGGTCACTTTTAAGATGAATGAGTACTTGTGTGTCAGCCTTTTGCATCTCCATGATTATTGGCAGACGATTTTGTCACTGTTACCAGTGCAAGTCAATAATGACCATCATATCTCATGACCGTTACCGCGGTGCTAACATACATGTCATTATCGTTCCTGTGGGAACACTGTAAAGCCCATCCCCATTCCTGCTGTCACCGCGGGAATATTTTTTATTTTGTCCCCAAACCCGCAAATTACCTAAAAATTCCACGGTATTACCGCTGTCCCCATTCCCGCGCAGCTCTCTAATTCCATGAAAAAACCCATGATCCAGCTACTAGCCCAGAGCAGTGGTGGGTGGCTGGCCCAGCTCCAACATGGGCCCAGGAGATCTGACGAATTCCCTTGCCTCCCGCGGGCAGGACGACCTCCAGGGGAACCTCCCCTGAAATACCTCCAGAAGGTCCTTCCGGAATTTGTTGGACAGGAAGACGTAAAGCACGGGGTTGGCGATGGTGGATGAGGCAGCAGCCATGCGGGCAAAAATGGAGAGAGCCTCGAGGTGGGCTGAGCCAGCCGCCGTCCCCCCTACCAGACAGAAGTTCAGGATGTAGGAAGGCAGCCAACAGAGGGTGAAGGCCAGCACCAGCAGGGCTGAGGTTCGGGTCACTCGCGTCTGGTAGAGCTCTAGCCGGGTTTCTGAGGCCGACTGCCACCTCCTCTGTGCCAGGAAGGTGTAGATCTGGGCGTACATCAACACTATGACGATGAGAGGCAGGGCGAAGGCCAGGAGAAAGTGAGATATAGAGTAGGCCAACTGCTGCCGGATGTCGGACAGGAAGGCAAAGCAGTATAAAGGACCTGTGGAGCCTACCACACGGAAGACTAGCTGGGGAGCTGCCAGGGCAGTCGCTGGTACCCAGAGTGCTGCTACCGCCAGCCGGAGCCGCCCCTGCCTCCGCCAGAGGTAGGCAGAGGCTGGCCGAACCACTGTCAGGTAGCGGGTGACAGCTAATGCGGCTAGGGTGAAGACGCTGGCGGAGGAACAGGCCACACCCATGAAGCTGACAAGCTTGCAGAGGGCTTCGCCGAAGGGCCAGCGGCCCAAGGCCGTGGCGGCCATATGGAAGGGCAGGCAGGCCAGCAGCAGCAAGTCAGCTGCACTCAGTGCCAGGAGAAGGGTGTCGGTCCCTGGTGGCGATCTCCCTCTTGCTCTCCAGTGCCGGCCTGTGAGGATGATGATCACCAGGCTGTGCCCCACCAGCCCTGTTATCATAATTAGGGAGTCCAGCATCGGCAGCAGCACTTGCTCCACACGCCACACCCCTTCCCCCGTCCCGTTCCCGAGCAACCCCTTGCAAACAACCATGGCGAACCACTCAAATAACTGCACTGATAAGTGCCAAGTGAAATCGCAGTTATCCTAATAGCTTGGCTTGGACACTGATAATGGTCAAAGGAAAACTGCAGCCATGACACTGACACTCAGAAAAGTGAAGATTGCACTCCTTTTTTATATTCCTTTTGGTTACATTGTCATTCATTTGACTCACTTCTTTTTTGCAATCAGAGAAATATCACTTCCGGGGTATTTTGATTTTCCAAAACTAAGCAACATGGTAATTCCACAGGGTTTGTGTCAATCATCTCTCAACAAGAGTGTTGGATTTCACATGAAAAGGCTTTCCGCACAAAGTCTAGTTTGTTCTCAGATTCCAGGAATGGAGCTGCCGTTCTCTCTAGCCAGAAAAAACAGGAGACTCTGACTTCAGTGGTTGAATCCTCGCTGATCTTACATAAACCCCCGACGCATGGAAGACCTGTGAAGATTCCCTATAAAGAAGAGTAGAGGTCTCGAGTTGGGGGGGTCCATACCAACTAAGTCCTTTTTGGAAATTGGCCGAATTCGCAGCTCCCTTTCTCCGCCGGTGTTCTTGTTTTCCCATTCGATCTGCTTTGCTCCCTACTATCAGCGTGGTCTGTTTATTCCAGTACTGCTCATGGGATGTCTGCACTGTTTAACCAACGCTGTATTTATCTTATTCTTCTTCTGTTATGCACTGCTATGAATTTTACAAGAATGTCAAGGCCGACCACACTCCAGGGATCCTACATTAAATTGTTAACTTTATTTTAAAAACAATTGTTCGAGCGATTGCGTCACTCAGCTCGAAATATGCGGCTCGTTGCTCCTTCTTAACCCCACTCCACAACCCTTGCAACCTTTACATCTGACGAGGTAATAATTAACTTTTACCAGAGTGCACATGCTTACCTGGAGTGTCCTGCCTTTTATCATTGTGAGATTACAGCAATAAAAAACAAAGTGCCTTTAGTGGCGAATAAAGAGTGGGGCGATGGAAAGCGGTAGCTTTGTCAAGAGCTCATAAATCCTGCTCACGCTGATGCAGCAGACAGGGGATGAGTCACTGACTGAAGACTAGTAATTGAGTCCCTTGTATGGAACTTGTCTGCTATTCTGATTTCTATTTAATGGCATCAAAATCTGTTCAATCTTAAGCTAAAAGAAGGACTGTGCTCAGAAAAAAAGTGCTCAGAAGTCGGGTGCATAGAAAACATAGATGCTAGAGGTGTTTTGCCCTCAAAGGTGTTTTTGCCTGCATTTTCATAATTATATTGCATTTTATTAAATACATTGTATTTTATTATCTAGACTCCTTGAACATGAGTAAGTTTTTTGTTTGCTAAACTTGACTGGCTTTATTTAATTGAAGTAAAGATAGTGAAATAAAAAAATAAAAAAGATTATCTTTTGAAAACTGCTAATGTGATATGTCCCAATGTTGCAGAGGGTTTTATTTGAGACCTCTTATCCCCTCGTGAACCTTTGTAAGGAATATTTAAGAAACAACCCTCTGCAGACATATTTACAGGAAATACAGGGTGCATCATACATAGGCCTACATGTTTTTGTCTAAACTACATTATACCATGTCCTTCCCATTCCATAAAACTGCAGCTTACAAGACAACTTTATCCACCCTGATGTATTGTTCAGTTCTTAGAGTTTACAACCTCCCACATGCTCTACATCATAAAGAGTAACAGCACATACTGAGCCCACTTAACCCCTTTGCGCAGATGCCTAGTGATAATGACGGCGGCATCATCATTTTGCTCAACTGAGGCATTCGTTACTCCTGCAGCCAAACTATTAGTGGAAATCACAAACTCTGTGTTTTAACTTTATTGGTAGACGATTTGTGACGGTTTTTGCCAAATACGGAGTTTCTAAGTGTCACTATTTTCTCGTAGCAAGCCAATTTAACAAGCACCCCCCCACCCAGTTTATATCTACCCATGCGTGACATAGTGGACAATAGCATCTATGTTTGCGTTCATAAATATATTTATTCATCATATAAAATGAGAATTCTACTCGCAAAATATGCTACTAAATATTAAATAAATATACAATCCTACCATTGGTTTTACACATTGAGATGTTCCTTTCAAAATTCAGTTGTCATTTATTGTCTGGTACAATCGGTTTGAGAAATATACAACACTTTATACAGCTTTATACCGCTATTAATTAAACTATCTGAAACGTTGGCTCGTAATACAGAGTCATTCTGGTTTAAATGTTGGCTCTTTTATCCAATAGAGTACATTATAACCTGGGCAACGGTATATGCCATGTCTGCTTGGGTGCTTTGTACAATTTACTACAGCCCAGCGTAACGGCAGTTTTAGTTTTAGCAGGTCCCCCCTGCTAAAATAATGATTTGATGATTTGTAGTTAAATATATCATTGCAGTGCACAGTTTAGCCATTTGGATAGATTTGGAGACATTAATGGATACAGGGTACACTGCCTGGTAAATATATACATTTCCTGGATCATAAACTCCATGTCAACAAGTGTGCAAAATCTGAGGATGATATGCAGAACTACTAAAGGTCTATGATGTAAAATAGCTAGAAGCAATAATATTTTTTAAAAACGTTGAACAAATAGGCCTAAGCATTTGGCGTTTTACATTGCTTGCTGTAGGCTACTGGCTACCTGATGCACTTTCGGTTTAGAAGACGCCTCATTTTTTTTCTCCAAAATCTCTCATAGCTATAAATATGTTAATGAAACCAAATATCTTACCTGTAGGCTATATGCGGTTATGATTAACCCTGAAGAGTTTATCTTGTTACGCTTCAACAAAGTCCCGTACAGTTGACATTTCCACAGTGACCTGAAGGTGACCTTTAGGGCTGAAATAACAGCAACGTAGACTATGTAAAAACACGGTGCTTTGTACGTTTTTTTTTTTTTTAAACTTGTAGCTACAGTTATTTTTTATTTGTGTTTTAGAGTGTTGTTTATTTATTTTTCTATTTGTGCGCAAGCAAAATAGCCTAAATGGTGTAATATTCAAAAAGCTTCAAGGACCTTTGATTTCTAAAACCTAACTCCTAAACACAACCCTACGGGTGCTTTAAAACCAAAGCCTACGTGGGCTCTTTGTACTCCAAAAACTGTATTTACTAATACAGTAATACAGTATTAACTGTATTTACTGTATTTTCAAATGAGCATTTCAAATGAGAAAAAGAGTAGGCTATCTGTACGGACAGTGACACAGAATAGCCTGATCATGCACCGAAAGAAGGAAGATATTAGTCGGAAATCGTGAAAGGAGAAGGAACAGAGTCGCAAAGAAAGTAATAACGCAGAGTGGGCACGCTTGCATGCGAGGGGTTGTCAAATTCTTACAGGCAGTCAGATTTCGGCACGGGAGCCATTAAAGCATTAACAGAAGTTGTCTTCCAGTAGCTAAATGGTGAACTCATGCAAGCTTTTTATAGACCACGTCAAATTGTTTGAATGTGACATTGTTGGCACACTACAAGGAAATCCATAAGACGTTCAACCTGACAGGAACAAAATCTTTGTCTTTTAATAAAAATTTATATATTTAGCCTAATTTAGCTGATCAGATAGCTAGATAGGCTATAGTAGGCTACCCAAGCTGATCAAAGATCACGCAAACTATTTAGCTAAGGTTAGTGAACTGATTCAGTAGCCTAGCCATATACTGTATTTTATTCAGCAAAGTAGCCTATGCTGATCTTCTTAACGTTACCTAACCGTCTGGCATGCTAGCTAGATCAGCAAGCTAACAATTAGTAGGCTACTAACTACACTCAGAAAATGTAAGTGCCAATGCGAATGCAACTTCTAGTGTGGATGAGTGACATGAGTAAACCTGAGATGTTGTGACCAATTAAAGTGCACAGTATAAGGCAATTGCATTCGCACTCGCAGACGACAGAATTTTGGCACTGTTGGCCCCCCATACCCATGTAGCGCCTCCTCTGGTAAATCAGTTGCCTGCAGTCTTCTTGTGCTACTGCATAAGTTCTGCGCTGTTCTGGTACAGTAGCTGCACAGCTGACAGTAAAGGACTGGGGTGTGAAAAGAAGGGGCGGCTGGCTATGCAATTCATACTCACTCACTCACTCACTCACACGTGCTGAGCTCAGCTCTGTTGAAATTAATAGAGGATGTTACAGCAACATGGCAGGCTTATTAATGGCATTGGGCCCTCCAAATTTTGCAATGAGAATGATAAGTTTTTTTATGTCAAATTTATAGCAATACAAACTAGGGGTGTAATGGTACACAAAAGTGTATCTCGGTTCGTACCTCGGTTTTGAAGTCACGGTTCGGTATGTTTTCGGTACAGCGGAATAAAAGAAATGCTTCTCATTTATTATGAAGTTATAACCTTGTAAAGAGCAGCTAATTGGCCATAATTTCCTGAACAAAGAATCTTTCTTTCTTAAAAGCTATGCCGTTTGTTATTGCTTTTGCCTGGTCTGAATTAGTGGAGGCAGGTTAAATGCCATGGGGAGCTGGGTTTGCACTCTGTTTTTCCCTGTACCAGTTCGCCATAATGACGAGGATGGGCTGTGCTAACCCTGCATTCGTTCATTATCCCCCCCCCCCTGCATTCATTTATGGTCGGAGCTCGGGTGTGGCAGGGTGGGCGTGGTTAGCCTCTGCCTGCAGAGAGAGTGAGCTGAGCGGCTCTCGGACTCTGTGCCACAGCTGTCATAAGTTAATCAACGCCTCACGGTGATTCGTAATTGTATAATGGATTAATTGTTTTCCTGATTACTATGACAGTGAGCCTGGGCTTTAAAAGGCAAACCTGACGGGTAAGCGACAGGAGAAGTCGGATGGAGTAAGGAATCCGGAAGCCCGTAGCCATCTAAACAAAAACCCGTTGAGTGGAAAAGAATAAAGAGAACAGAATGTTTTCTAGTGGTGGACATTACAAATCACTTTTCTGATTCGAATCGTTCTGTTCATTTCAGTACAAAGATTCTAGTCACTGACTATGTGATTTGTTCACTGGGGTCAGTTGCGCAAGCGCACAAATATTCCAACAGCATGCATGTTAAGTTCACTATAGCTAGTCGTAGTTCAGTATATCATTCGTAGGTATTGTGCAAAATGATTCCATTACTTGCACTGAAAGTAAAAAATATCAACTTTTTCTATAAACCTCATGAACTTTTTGTATTTTTTCCTTGTAGTTATATAGTTTTCTGGATTAGGCTACTATATGGCCGCTCCAGGTGAGCGTTTTAAATATGGATTAGAAGCTATGGAAATGTGACATGACAATTTGTGTGTTCTCAAGTTCTGACTATTTTGTGGTAAGTAGCCTATTGTAAAACATTGCGTTTTCAAAGGATAAAGTTGTCAAAAGGGTGACAAGGGCCATATTTATCCTTTTTTTTCTTCTTTTTTTTTTAAAGCAGAGGATTTTTTTTCTCCCAAATTGAATGTCGATGTTCAGTCATCTGGGGGGAGCCCTTATACAAAATACAAAGGGTTGAGCTAGTGGTATTAATCACCCAGTTCGTCAGTAGTAGGCTACTGGATTAAAATAGCGGTTCAGATTAAAATAGCAATCATTCACGCAGTGCGTGATCTAGACTCAAATTACCTGACAACAAATAAAGAAAAGGGCTTTAGCTTAAAATAGCCTACATTGTGCTATTTTGATACAAAAGAAAACATGAATGTGCTTCATTTAATCAATATCATTAAAGTTTTGAAATGGTTTAATAACAGGCAGACTTTCATTAACTCTTTTATTTTGATAGTCACAGAATAGACCTACATGGAAAATGTACAATATAGCCTACAGTAGCATATGTGATTTTGATTAGAAATGCTTGAACCGTTTTGCTTTCGGTAACGTTACGTTGAGTGGACGTCAGATGCCAGTAGACCTACAGGTAGGCTACCAGTTCTGATTATTTTGTAAGATTAGATTCTAGGCTAGATTCTTTAAATGTGAAACTGTACCAAAAAACAGTTGACCGGGCTATATTATTTTTCTAATACTCCCGCCATTTGTTGCCAACTAATTTATTAAGCTACTCTGTAGCTGTAGCCTATGCAGAGTGTAACTGATTCGGTTGACAATTATGTAGGCTACTGCGATGCGGTAGTCAGCCGTTCATATAGGCTAGTCAGTTCAGTAGGCCTCACTGAACTGTGGGAGTAGTCTGTGGTCAGTACAGTTCGCTACAGTTCCTTTGAAAATCCCACTTGTTCTCACTGAATTGTGATAGGCTTCCTCATGGCAACCAGCAAGTTTTCCTTTGATTATCTCGATATGTTTCATTCCGACTATCAGGCCTGCCTTTAGCTATAACGTTAGCTGACACGCACGCAAGCATATGAACGAATCATTGAGAGTGATGATCCGGTACACTCAGTTCACTTTAAAGATTTGTTCAAAAAGATTTGTTTGTTCACGTACTGCCCATCACTAATGTTTTCCCAAGCTCTCCTGTGTTGTGTTTCGTTCCGAGCGGTGGCACTCAAACTTGTCACAGCATCATTTCCACTTCAACATCACGGCCTTCATAGGGAAGTTTTGATTTTGCTAGCAAATATAGCTAAAACAGCTAACAACTACAACAATAACATTGAAACTTTTAATTGTATATGTTTATCATTCTGTATCAGTATGTTGGCCGGTACAAAAGCATTTAATGCTGAAAAACAAAAGCTGAAGTGTTTTAAAAGCTAAAATAGTCTAAAAGTAATGTTTGTATAATGTTTACAATGTGGGTCGCGGTGTGAGCTACCATGATGATGTGACGTCAAGTTCTTCCTAGTCGGGGTTGTTGATTTCCCGATCTATGATTTCCGCCATGGAACTGGAAGGGTGTTTTATTACATTTTCCAGAGTCAGATATCGGGATTCCTAGTTGGAAATTAATAAAGGAATGCATCATTAATTCAGTCGCTGTGCTCATGAGCTGAACTAAAAACATCCGGCTCTTTGCAAAGTACCAGAGAGGCGTGGTTCCCATTGACACGTCACATATTTTTACTTATATCGTTCAACCCGGAAGGATTCCGGTAATTTTTATTGCAAAATGAGAAACATCAAAACTTTGTATTGAACATTCGAGATTGGTGTGGCCCAATACATAAATCATCAACTAAAATAAGTTGTTTCAGTGCTTGATTCCCCTTTAACCACGCACGTGCAGAATTTTTTTTTGTGTGCAGTATTTGGTATTTAGCTTGGTATTTAGTTTGGTATTTAGCATTATAAGCCCTGTTAAAAGGTTATTTACGATCTTATACAACGGTCCATATCAACATTTTGATGAACTTTGAGATATATTATTTATTGCTCATGTCACAGCTAACTTACACAATGGATCGGGCATATAGAAAATCCTTCAAAAACTGAAATAAAACATCGTCGCAAAGTATGCTTCGTATCGGGTTTTATTAGTCATTTTATTAAATCCATTGACCGGAAGTTTACAAAGTATGGCTGTACGGCACTGAAAATAGTTATTTACAGTCAAGCCGGAAAGTCTGCACACCCCTTTAACTTTCTCCGTGTTTTATTACGTTACAGACGTATTCTACAATAGATTGAGTTCATTTTTGTCTCATAATTCTACACAAAATAGCCCAAATGACAAAGTGAAAACAGGTTTTTAGACATTTGTGCTAATTTATTAAAAATCTAAATGTAAAATATCATATGTACACAAGTGTGCACACCCTTTGATATGACACCCAAAAGTGAGCTGAGGTGCATTTTGTTTCCACTGATACTGCTTGAGATGTTTCTACAACTTAATTGGAGTCCACCTGTGATGAATTCAATTGATTGGACATGATTGCCAACACCTGCCTATATAAGGTCCCACACAGTTGACAGTGCATGTCAGAGCAAACTCCAAGCCATGGGGTCAAAGGAATTATCTGCAGACTTAAGAAACAGGATTGTGTCAAGGCATAGATCTGGAGAAGGGTACGGAAAAATCTCTGCAGCTTTACAGGTCCCAAAAAGCACAGTGGCCACCATCATTTGTAAATGGAAGAAGTTTGGAACCATCAAGAATCTTCCTAGACCACCTCCAACGTATCCTTGTGGAGATGGGAGAAAATTTCAGAAGATCAACCATCCAGGCAGCACTCCACCAATCAGGCCTTTATGGTAAAGTGGCCAGACGGAAGCCCCTCCTAGAGGATTCTCAAACCATGCAAATCAAGATTATCTGGTCTGATGAAACCAAAATGTAACTTTTTGGCCTGAATACCAAGCGTCACGTCTGGAGAAAACCAGGCACCGCTCGTCACCTGGCTCATACCATCCCTACAGTGAAGCATGGCGGTGGCAGCATCATGATGTGGGGATGTTTTTCAGCAGCGGGAACGGGGCGACTAGTCCTGATAGAGGGAAAGATGAGTGCAGCTAAGTACACTGAGATCCTTGTAGAAAACCTGCTCCAGAGCGCTCTGGACCTCAGACTGGGGCGAAGGTTTACCTTCCAACATGACAACGACCCGAAGCACACAGCCAAGAGAACAAAGGAGTGGCTTCAGAGAAAGTCTGTGCATGTCCTTGAGTGGCCCAGCCAGACCTGAATCCAATTGAACATCTATGGAAAGTGCTGAAAATGGCTGTGTACTGACGCTCCCCATCCAACCTGATGGAGTTTGCAAGGATATGCCAAGAGGAATGGGCAAATAGCTTCTTTCCCAAGACGCCTTGAAGCTGTAATCTCTGCCAAAGGTGCAGCAACCAAGTATTAGGCTAAGGGTGTGTACAGATATGTAACCTCTAAATAACCTATTTTTGTCAGTAAAATAAAATAGCATATTTTCTAAAACCTGTTTTCACTTCATCATTATTGACTATTGTGTGTATCTCAATCTATTGTAGTCTGTAACGTAATAAAACGTGGAGAAGGTGAAAGAGGTGTGCAGACTTTACAAAATTACAAAACACCAGTGACCACTCTGTGAGTTTCTCGCTTTTGAAAACGAGTTTATGGTGTTTTTTTGAAGGATTTTCTATATGCCTGTCCAGATCCATTGCGTAAGTTAGCTGTGACATGAGCAATAAACAATATATCTCAAGACTGCAAAGTTCGTCAAAATGTTGATATGGACCGTTGTATATGATCGTAAATAACCTTTTAACAAGGCTTATAATGCTAAATACCGAACTTCTTCTTTAAGTTCCGCACACAAAAAAAATAAAGTTCTGCACGTGCGTGGTTAAAGCTAGACTATTCATTCGGCTCACAACGTGTGCCAAACCGAAAGCCATGTGCCGAACGGTTTGGTACGAATATGTATACCATTACACCCCTAATACAAACACATTATTATCTTTGTTTTTAATTTTCCTTTTCTATATCCTTCTTTCTTTGATTCCTCTCCTAACCCCTTTTTCTTTCTCTCTATCCTCCAACCCCCCCCCCCCCCCCCCCCCTTATCTTTCTCTCTATCCTCCAACCTCAGCTTGTGACACCAAGCGACAGGCCCAACAACAGGCTGTAGCGGGACTTCGACCCCATCGCCATGCTGTTCACACCGAAAAGGAACCGCCCCCCCCGCAACCAAGAGCGCACACGAACAAGCTCTGCTCCCCCTTACCCACTTCCCCCACTAAAGGAGAGCTCAGCTACTTAATTCTGCTTCAATCTGTTAATCTCAACAGAGAGATTAACCCACCAAAGAGTTCCAACCCACAGACCCAAATCCAATAATTAAATACGTCAACTTATGAAATGCTTAGAATCAACTGCAGAGAGGTAACCAGGGAGCACCTATGGGTATTACTTAGTATAGTAACAAGAGAGGGATGGAAGGATGTGTGCATTTAGCTGTCTGAGGGCTCGCAGCAGTGTCGAGAACAAACCCTGGGAAAGTACATAGTACATGCCTTGCCTTTAGCAGTCAGTTGTTTACTTGCTTCCAAAATAACTTTTTTTTAAAAGAGAATTTACAAATCACTGCTTTCTGCTTTTATGTGCATTTTACATACTTTTCCAAATTTTTTCAACTTTTTTGGAATTGGGGTTTGTGCAATATGCGTGTGCGAAATGCGTTTACAATATTCGGTGGAAAAAGTTTTCGATCCCCCGGTCTAACCCCCCTGGCACATTGTACCTGGCTCCCCATATCAAGTTAACACACCCAGGTAAGTCATACGTCACCAGAAGCCAAAGGTAAGTATATTAAAGGTATGAAGGCACATGAAATAATAACATTTCATCATACAGGTGCAGCTCAAAAAATTAGAATATCGTGAAAAAGTTCAATATTTTTTGTCACTCATTTCAGAAAGTGAAACTCATATATTATATAGATTCATTACACATAGAGTGAAATATTTCAAGCCTTTATTTCTTGTAATTTTGATGATTATGGCTTATAGCTAATGAAAACCCAAATTCAGTGTCTCAGAAAATTTTAATATTGTGAAAAAGTTCAATATTGGAGTCACACTCTAATCAGCTAATTAACTCAAAACACCTGCAAAGGTTTCCATAGTCTCTCAGTCTGGTTCAATAGGCTACACAATCATGGGGAAGACTGCTGACTTGACAGATGTCCAGAAGACAGTCATTGACACCCTCCACAAGGAGGGTAAGCCACAAAAGGTCATTGCTAAAGAAGCTGGTTGTTCACAGAGTGCTGTATCCAAGCATATTCATAGAAAGTTGAGTGGAAGGAAAAGGTGTGGTAGAAAAAGGTGCACAAGCAACAGGGATAACCGCAGCCATGAGAGGATTGTCAAGCAAAATCCATTCAAGAATTTGGGGGAGCTTCACAAGGAGTGGACTGAGGCTGGAGTCAGTGTATCAAGAGCCACCACGCACAGACGAATCCAGGACATGGGCTACAAATGTCGCATTCCTCGTGTCAAGCTACTCCTGAACCAGAGACAACGTCAGAAGCGTCTTACCTGGGCTAAGGAGAAAAAGAACTGGACTGTTGCTCAGTGGTCCTCTTTTCAGATGAAAGTAAATTTTGCATTTCACTTGGAAATCAAGGTCCCAGAGTCTGGAGGAAGAGTGGAGAGGCACAGAATCCAGTGTGAAGTTTCCACAGTCAGTGATGATTTGGGGTGCCATGTCCACTGTGTTTTCTGAAGTCCACAGTCAACGCAGCCATCTACCAGGAAATTTTAGAGCACTTCATGCTTCCTTCTGCTGACAAGCTTTATGGAGAGGCTGATTTAATTTTCCAGCAGGACTTGGCACCTGCCCACACTGCCAAAAGTACCAAAAGCTGGTTCAATGACCATGGTATTACTGTGCTTGATTGGCCAGCAAACTCTCCTGACCTGAACCCCATAGATAATCTATGGGGTATTGTCAAGAGGAAGATGAGAGACACCAGACCCAACAATGCAGACCTATCAAAGCAACCTGGGCTTCCATTACACCTCAGCAGTGCCACAGGCTGATCGCCTCCATGCCACGCCGCATTGATGCAGTAATTCATGCAAAAGGAGCCCCAACCAAGTATTGAGTGCATAGAAATGAACATACTTTTCAGAAGGCTGACATTTATGTTTAAAATATCCTTTTTTATTGATCTTATGTAATATTCTAATTTTCTGAGACACTGAATTTGGGTTTTCATTAGCTGTAAGCCATAATCATCAAAATTACAAGAAATAAAGGCTTGAAATATTTCACTCTATGTGTAATGAATCTATATAATATATGAGTTTCACTTTCCGACATGAGTGACAAAAAATATTGAACTTTTTCACGATATTCTAATTTTTTGAGCTGCACCTGTATGTAGTCCACATATGTTCCCCATATTCGATTTAAATCAAATTCAATATTTCTAATAACACAAGTAACAATATATATATTTTAAATATTTTACATAAACACACAATTACAGAAACAGCTCCAACAAACACAATTACATTTTTTTTAAATTGGAATAACAAAACTGAATAACATTTCAAGTTAAAAACAACTTTCAAGGCACAACGAGGAAACCATGTTGGGATTGGGAATATTTACCACAACGTTCTGGAGCTGTTCTGGGAACCGGCAATTGCTAGCTGTGTTAATACTGTCCAGAAAAACATGTATCCAGGGTTAAATGTCAAAGCCATGCACCTGCAGCTGTTTGTTTTCTGCAGGCTAAGAATATCTGCAGTGGAATGTACAGTAACCGCAAACTGATTAGACCACATTGATCAAGATTTTTTGCTTCTTTTCATCCCGGCAGCCCTAAACACCACGTGTAACGGCATTGACAAGTTTGAGCGCGGGAATGGCGACTGCATCAACTACAGTCTCACTTGCGACGGAAAGGCACACTGCAAGAACAAGTCAGACGAGAAGCAGTCCTACTGCGGTGTGTTACTTGACATTGCGTTCTGTGCTTGTATGTGTATGAGTGTGTATGAGGAGGTGAGAGAGAGAATAAGCATGTGTGCGCGCACATGTGTGTGGTATGAGTGAGTCAGTATGAATATCCTTTTGAGACCCAGCAGAAAAAAAGTTGAAATATTTCAAAAATGTTGCAGTGAAAATATTTTCAAAAATATTATTTCTTTTATTTTTATTTAAAGGGTAATTTTTTTTAACTTGGACCTATTTTTAAGAACTATTTTCACCATGCTGATTGGTAATAATAATAATAATAATAATGTTGTCACACGTTTTTTTTGTTGAGATTTGGTCACTCAGAGTTTCCAGAGAGTCCAATGGGGCATATTTAGATACAGGTTCAATTTTCTTCAAACAAGTCCAGTTTATCTCAACCTGTTATTTGTAAATGAAAACCAGTGTGAAAGTTGAAATTTATTAATCAAAATTAAAATTTAAATACATTTTCTTGCATGCTCTATGAACTTGCGGAATTTAGCTATTGAGCTATTAAGTCTCAGCATCTGTTCTCCTTCTACCCTCTTCAATTTGATTTAGCTCTTCGTCTCTGTATTCCGGTTCAAATAAAAATGGGTGGCTATCAAGGTGATGAGGCTCAACATCCTCATAATAGTCTGATGAATAGCCAACACATTTTCGAATTGGATTTTCCACGTTAGCTTATAAATGTGAGCCATATACCACTGTAAACAAAAAAATTAGTGCGCACAGAATACAAAAATGTATTTTAAGTTTAAATTTGGCAAATAAATTTCTAATTTCACACTGGTTTTCAGTTCCAAATAAGAGGTTTAGATGAATAACATTGTAGTTTTGGAACTTTCAAATAGCCAGCACCTTGTGAATGAAGTAATCTTGGAGGGCAGTAAAGAATAAGCAAACCATTTAAAGTTTTATACATTAAAAATTTAATTTGTCAGTCAAAATAAAATGTCAAATCTGAATTTAATAGGCAGCCAATGAAGAGTTTTGAGCAACAGGCTGATATGCTCATATTACTTAGTTCTACTATGTACCCTAGCAGCTGCATTCTGTACAAGTTGGAGAAGTTAGTGCAACCAGACAATAAGGCATTACCACAAACGCATGAACCATTTTTTCAGCATCCTCCAAGAACTTCCTTAATTTAGATATAGTAGATGAACCTCGATCCAACGGACTAATAGGGGGGAGCAGTTGTCCGTTAAAGCCGTTTGTCCGTTGCAGCGACGAAATTTTCCGGGTGCGACACTGCAAAATATCACTATAACAAGAGATATGTAGCGCACAACAACCAGGCAAACCGACGCTTGTACGCTTGTAAACAACACGTGCGCGCCGCCAAGCGGACGCTTACTCAAGTAGCGGTCTCGGTTCGCTTCACCCGGGAGTTTTAAACGTTCGGACCAGATATTCACTCTAGCGGATTGTGTCCGTTGGATCCGGAATCCGTTGCATCGGTGTCCGTTGGATCGAGGTTCATCTGTAAGTGTAAAAAGGCCACTCTTGTGATATTATTAATGTTGGCCTGAAAGGAGAGTTCTGAATGGATAGTTACGCCAAGGTTTTTAACAACTGCATTGGACAGTGAAGCCATCTAAATTTAAAGAAAACTATAAGAATTTATCTCAAAGAGATTTGGGACCTAATGCTAATATTTCAGTCTTATCTGAATTCAATGAGAGGACATTTTGGGTCATCCAGGCCTCTTGTTTGTTCAACTGGTTAATTTTACTTGATTTAACTGATGTTGTGGATTTTCTCTTCATCATCAATGGAGACAAAATAATTTTCTTACAACAGCAAGTGTTCGCCAGGTCAAAATCCAAATTTATTTGATCAAATAGGAGAGACTTGCTCGAATGCTCTAAACAGAACACCAGAGTGTTTCTCCAGGCAACATTCAACCGCAGGTTATACACTCCTTTCACACTGTCAGTAGTTGATTCACATAATTCAGGTGCTCTGGCCACTTGTCAGTTGACTCCGCCTTATCTCACGGAGAAGAGTTAAGACAAAGGAATCTCAAAAAAAGGGAATGTGAAAGAATGCACTTTCTTAACTATTGTTTTACACTATAAATGTTCATGTATAAGTACTTAGAAATATATTCTTTAATAGAAAGAGCTTTAACCTCCTAAGACCTCGCGTCCACATGCGTGGACATCACAACCCAAAATGTGATGTCCACGCATGTGGACGCGAGGTCTTAGGAGGTTAAGGTAACTTTAAGTAGACAGGTCAGATTAAAAGGAACACAGTAGCATGCATAGAAGCTTTATCCAATATATAAAATCAGAATAAGTTTTCATACTAATAAATGCATGACTAACAGCTGAAAATATCAATGTGTGTGTTCTTGAGTATTCCATATGAGTTTACAGAATATATGATTCAATGTGCTACTTTTTATTCACCACACCCTGCGCTAACATTCCAATCTGAAACGGAGATGTCTCCCGTTTATCAGAGGCCTGGAGCTCAGAGGCCTGGAGTAGAGGTTATCTAAGGAATGTAAACATAGGGGCCATTTCTAAGCAGTTGCTAAGGAGGGATAGTGGCCTTGGTACGTTACTAGGGATAGCTGCTACTGTATGGGAAGAATGTGCTTTCCTATCCGTTCTGTAGTTACTTCGATTACCTTTCTGTATGCACTTACTGTATGTCGCTTTGGATAAAAGCGTCTGCTAAATGACTGTAATGTAATGTAATGTAATGTAATGTACGTCCACAATGGGATGTGGCACACATTTTCAAGAGAGAGAAACATGCTATGTGTGGGTTGGGTTAGGGTTAGGGTTAGTACATCCAGAGAGAGAGAAACATGCTATGTGTGGGTTGGGTTAGGGTTAGGGTTAGTACATCCAGAGAGAGAGAAACATGCTATGTGTGGGTTGTTTTGTACCAGCATCTAAGTTTGTGTATCCTTACTTTTAATGCCATTTACTATAGCTTAGTTATTGTTAGTACAACTAATCATTTTTCTATCGCACTGATATATAAAGTTGCGTGTCATCTGCGTAGCAGTGGCAGTTAACTCCTTCACGCAGACACCCTAGTGGTCATGGCGCCAGTGACATTACAGGTCCCAGATTGTTTCCCTGCATGTTTTCATGTTTGTGCACTCAGGAATAGATGAGACAGAACTGTGAAAATACAAATTAGGTGCCTTTAGTTATTTTCATCGAAGAGGGGTTGATTTTAATATACCAATCAATGGTAACCTATTTGCATATCCCCACCTGCCCTGACCTGGTACTCGCTGCCGCCCTGGTTGGCATTCAGAGTGAGTGTGCGTGTTAATAACGCTGCATTAGAAAATTGTACATTACGAGTTTAACATGCATAGCTAGCAATGACCCATAAAACATGATCTATTTCCAGCTGCTGGGCTGATAAATCACTGCACGCCCTTCCAAAAGATCCAATTTTGTGCCAAAAGTGGATCTATTTAATTAATTTTGGCTCAGTGGACGGTAACACCGTTAGCTCTCACGCTCGAGTATGCACAGGACATTTCCCTCCTGGCGCATTGGAAACGAAGCTCTAACGTTATATAATTCTGGCGTCGTTGGAAAATTGCTGCTGAAAAAGGGAACTGTTCCATGTATCAGGGACCCTGCTGGAAGCACGGTAGCCTAGCTAATCATAATTTAACCTTCTGACATTGGCATTGAACTTTAGTGCTGTAGCCAGCTAACGTTAGCTATCCATCTACCAGTATGTTAGCTTATGTTTATGGTGCAAAGTGTGTGTGTGCCACAGCTACTGACTGGCATAGGTGTGTAATCTTTCTTGAGGTAACGTTAAAGGCCAGTTCAGACAAAAGATTTGCAACACAACAGAACCGTTTTAAGGCCAATTCATAGTCTGCCAAAAAAAGTATGCGTACGGGCATCCGCAGGGTCTGTGTGGACCTAAATGACATCAGACCCAAAACGGACCCCCAGCAAGCAGCCTTTAAGGCTGTTAGAGTATTTAAAACAGGGAGCAGACACGTACATGGACGGACAGTCCTTCGGATCGTATGCAGATTTTTGCCTTTCATAGTCTAGTGTACCAACCAGGTACCAAAACCCATTTGTAGACTACATTTCCCATCATTTTCGCGGGGCAATTGTAAACAACAATGGCGTCCCTCTTGGAAGATGATTACGGTACACAGAAGGTACGCTTGAAACGACAGGTCTGTGCGGACACAAAAAACGACTGCTTTGCGGACTGCCTAGGTGTGCAGACCGCGCGGATGTCCGTACGCATGCTTTTTTTGGCTATGAATTGGCCTTTAGAATATTCCAGAGAATATGAGCAACAGTGAATTTGCAACAGTGTGAACTACCGTGTCTCAGAACGTCTGATGCTGGCGATTACCGTTGCAGGCGATTCATCTTGTCTAATCGCAGGTGTCGAGTTTTAGAACCCAACATAGATCTGTGTTATAGTTACATTTTTCAATTTGTATTTTGTCTCCTAAACAACGGTGACACCTGCTCTTCTAGGTGTGCATACTGCTCAGGGAAAAGACAGGTGAAATTAAGAAACGGTAAACCGAGGTGCTTGCACAACTGCAGCCTTGCTTTTAATACTGCTGCTACAGAAAGCATCTCACTATCGCTACTACTTGTCCATTTTCAATACTGACCCAGATATTTTCCAGATGAAAATGATTTAAATGATTAATTTAACTAAGCAACAGCAGCAGCGACAGGCAGCTTGTTTTTTAGACGCATCACAACTTCAAGAGAAGTTGGCTACCTCGAGAAAGATTAGCTAAATTGGTCACAAAAATAACCAGCTATCGCTGCTTTTTTATCGCTCCTGCTTTTTTGGTGCTCAATACATACCGTAATAGCCATAAATAACGTGGTCATGAGCCTTTTACTGATTTTCCTTTTCCATCACTGTAACATTAAACATCTGAACGCATTGCTGCATTTACGGACGGCTAGCCATCTTGCAGGGAATTTATTTACTTTTTCAAGGCATGCAGGAAGCAGGCTGCTCAGCCAATCAGGGCAAGGGCACAGAAGACGTGTATTGTTCCGTAGGCCCACGTGTAGGATGTAAAATTGCCCAAAAGTTAAACAATTTGGGACCTTTAATTGATCCATATGCAAATGCAGCAGTGAAAAAAGAGATTTTTTCCCTTTCAAGATTCAGTGGTCTTTTATTGTGTTGGACAATCCGTTTGAGAAACACACACCCCTTTATACCGCTATTACACTATCTGAAACATCTGCACGTAACCCCCCCCCCCCCCCCCCCCCCTCCCAACTGTTCAAGTCTGTGTTACGCATTCCAGTTTGTTCTGGTTTGATTGACAACTATTTTATTCAATAAAGTACATTATAATCTGCCCAAAGTTGTCTCGTTTGAGGCTTTGAACGATAAAATATGAGCGAGCTTAAAGGGGACGTGAAGCACTCGGTAAAGTGGCTCTGGTTCGTTAGCTTTTTACCTTAAATTAGATATGACCATGCGTTAAAATCTCAAACCAACCCGTATTGGAAAAATAAGTTAAAGGGTAACAAAGCACTAAAATTATTTATTTTAGATGAGAATTGATACATTTGGTGTTACTGATTGATCCTGGTCCAAATCTTGACATTTTACTGTAGTCAGCGCAAAACAGCCTAAACCCAAAGGATCTGGCTCAAAAGCGTCTCTGGTGGTAAAACGTTAGGAACTGCACATCCAGTCTGTCATTGGCCAGAACCTTCCTTCAGCTGATGTATTCTTCCCGGTGATGTAATTGAAATCTGTACAGCTACGCCCTGAAGTTTTGGAGCGAGAGCGGGCTACGACCCAGCTATAAAAGCGAATCTCAGCGGTTGATCTGCGTGCCATGGACGGGGAGAAGAGATAGGAGAGATAGGGAGCGAGCAAGCGAGCAATATATATATAGCTAGCTTACAGTTTCGCTTTTTTGAATATTCTAGTAAGTTATAGTAACCAATTTTTGGTATATTCTTTTATAGTTTGCTTGATAGTCTCTTGTTTTTGATAGTTTAAGTAGCTATCTAGTTTATAAAATTTTAATAAAAAATCCACCATTGCTTTTGCCTCGGCAGCAGCTAGCTTCTTGGGGCTCGCTGGGGCGTGGTTTGATACCTGGAGCTCAGCCCCTATATTGGGCACGTTAAGTAACTGAGCGGCTCAGCTTCACTCAGAGCGAAGAACGCACTTAATGGGTTTCTCAGTTTCACTCACTGTGAGCTGCTCAGAGCATAACTGAGCACTTTTTGATGTGGATCAGAGAGGAACAATATGGAAGTACGTTGTTGGCTATGGACCCAAGTACATGGACGATTTACAGGTAAAATAGCGATTTAATGGTAAAATCAACGTGTTAAATAAAGTAAATTTGACTGTCACACAATAATTTTGGTGCTACTTTGAATAATTTACATTGAAAAATACAGCTTCAGTGTGTGTAGGCCTGTGTGTATGTGAGCGCCCTCTGCTGACGGAGCTGTCAGTACTCAGACGATTGTTGACAGTTGCTCAGCGCTCACGTAGAGCAGAACTTTAAGTGATTCAAAATTCGCTCAGTGCTCACACTGAGCATTCTCACTGTGAGCGCTCAGTAACTTAACGCGCCCAGTATTACTTAATCACGCCCAGATTTCGGCATTTTTCGAATTTCAAAAGGGGCGGGGTCTAGCTAAACCAGCGTGTTTTGCTACCCTTTAAAGTTTGCTTTTTTCCATTAGAGCGCAGCCATTTTGGACCAACTGCGGTCGTGACGTCACTAGGTTGGTCTCGGCTCGGCTGCTCAATGTATTACTATGGGAAAATTACTTTCAGTGAGCTCAACGATGTATCGTGAAGAAAAAATGGTAACACTTTACAATAAGGGAACACAACTCATGCCTTAACTAATGCATGACTCATCATGATTTCATCATGATTTAATGCATGAAATAATGCATGATCTATCATGAACTCTGTGTGGCTCAATATTAACAAATGATAAAGGCATTATTAGTTCATGTGATTACTTTACACTTAATGTATCATCAACTAACTCACAGTTAAGTCATGCATGACCTTCTCAGACCATCAGTGGTGAATTTATCTATTTTGGGGGCCCCAAAACTCCTCCTGACAGTGTGCTGACAAAGCAGTTCGCTTTTAAAACTACTGATAAGTAGGGGTGGGAATCCAACTCGTTCGATTCCTCGGAATCGTTCGCCTTCGGTTTAACAATTCTCTTATCGATTCTAGCATGTATTCCCGACGCATAGCAACAAAATGCCCGCTGTCCTTTTTCATTCAGTCAACGCATGCTGGCAGGCAGTCTAAAAATATAAAATGTAAACGTCATTTAAAAAAAAAACTAATTTAAGCTACTATCATTTAAAAATCAATAGAAAATGTGTTCGCGTAAGCTCTCAATTTTTTTTTTTTTTTCTCTTCGGAAATGATCAACTATTCAACAGATTAGCGGAGTGTGTGGACTTCCCTCGGGAGCCTATGGCTATCACCAACTACAAGTGTAAAACTACAGTGTTTTGATTGGCTAATCTGACAACGATTGCCTGCTTGGTCACGCACATATGTATCCTAGATTTGGAAAGTGAATAACTAACCTAAATTAGCTAAATGATAATCTTCAATCTTTGTCATCTTCTGCTAATAAGAGGAGCCGGCTTGCCTCCTAAAAAATGATCAGGTAACGTTAAAGATCTTGTCTTTCTTCCATGTAAATGTATAGGCTAAATGAGATAGAGGGAGAATGGTGAAACTGTTCTGATAATACAGAAAGCAACACAAACGTTACGGTGCAGCTTTTTGAAACACACCTAGGAGCGTAACTCATATTATGTAAAGTTTGAGATCTTGAATGAATGAATGAATGAAACTCCTAAATATCCCAGTCACAGAGCAGCGGTTAAACAATAATACATTAGCCATCTTTTTTGACATAATGTTAAACTAATAATTTATCCTCTCTTCTCGCGTCCTTTTTCATTATTTTCCGGTGTCTTATTTTCTTTTATGTCTGATATTTTTAAGCACTCGTATTGACCAAAGCCAATTACATTTATAATTTACAGAATTATACAATTCTGACTGTTTTATTGGATGCTTTGCCACTTGTGCAAGCATAAATATAGCAGATAAATATTTTCCATAATATGACAAAAAAATATGAATGAAAAACAAATGCTTTATACTTTATAAATATTATATCATTGGATCCATTTTAGATGACCACCCGAAAGTAATAGTCCTTTAATAGCCTGGGAGCAAATAATATTTAAGGAATCGATAAAGAATCTGATCGATAAGCAGAATCGATAATGGCACCGGTATCAATAAAATCGAATGATTCCCATCCCTACTGATAAATGAAATTCTGATTTTTATAAATCACCCATTTTTATAACAACCCCCCCCCAATCACATGTTTTATGTTATTTTAATTTATCTCAGGAAATTTATAATTTGTCATTATTTTTCAATATTAGCCTATTTGGAATATTCAAAAATTCAGATTAATAAGATGTTGGGTGAACCCTACGCCTACTTCTAATATGTTTCTACTAAAACTATGGCACTTTAGTCTTATTTTCAACCCAGTTATACCATAATACAGAATAAGAATCAATCCGTGATTTTACTTGACACGATAACAAATATATAGTATTGATGTTTTACTTATCGTTCAGCCAACAAAAGACTCTGGTTGGTCAACATATGACTCTTATTAGGGAATGGGTACAATAATGTTGAATAGCCTACAATTACACATATGACTCTTATTAGGGAATGGGTACCATAATGTTGAATAGCCTACAATTACACATATGACTCTTATTAGGGAATGGGTACAATAATGTTGAATAGCCGACAATTACACAAATGACTCTTATTAGGGAATGGGTACAATAATGTTGAATAGCCGACAATTACACGCTAAGACCGTGAAAAGTGAAGAGTTGAAAAATAGAAATAGGAAGTAAATGATAAATGGAAGAGTAAAATAAATTATTGTATTGACTGATTGGAGACTAAGGAAATGATTAAAAGCTTTTTTATTTTTTACAATCCAGATAACCCGTTTGTGACTTTTGTCGCCTTTAAGTTTTTGTATACAAGGACCACAACCGGAAAGTACGGTAGTTCGAACTTCCATGAAAACTGAATCACAAAACCAAAGAGGGTAGGCGGAGCAAGAGGTCCAACTTCGGCGCTGGAATGTCTGTAGTTGGAATCTATTAGACAGACAACAGGCTGTTGAATGAATGTAAGTCAATTGAGTTTTTACAAAACAGTTCACTAAACGGGTCATTATCAGACAGACGAAATGAAAAATCTCCCTTTTTTTTTTTGATTATATATGCATAGGTTGTCAGGACCGAGTACTACTACTTACAACCCGTTATGATTTTGACTATCCAACGAAAACCAACTTTAAATTCGGCTAGCACCGGGCAGATGCGCGTCACTCTAAGCATACGTTATGTAACTTTAGTTGCTAAGCTAACTGAAAACACTACTGTGCATGCCTGATCACTTCCTCTTGTGCAGACAAAACATCCAATGGGGAAAAGCGTCATTTGCGTATCTTGGCATATATCTAAAATCGTTGACAGAACTCTGTGGTATGGGTCTACAGGTGCAGCTCAAAAAATTAGAATATCATGAAAAAGTTCAATATTTTTTGTCACTCATTTCAGAAAGTGAAACTCATATATTATATAGATTCATTACACATAGAGTTAAATATTTCAAGCCTTTATTTCTTGTAATTTTGATGATTATGGCTTACAGCTAATGAAAACCCAGTGTCTCAGAAAATTAGAATATTGTGAAAAAGTTCAATATTGGAAACTCATGGTATCACACTCTAATCAGCTAATTAACTCAAAACACCTGCAAAGGTTTCCTGAGCCTTTAAATGGTCTCTCAGTCTGGTTCAGTAGGCTACACAATCATGGGGAAGACTGCTGACTTGACAGATGTCCAGAAGACAGTCATTGACACCCTCCACAAGGAGGGTAAGCCACAAAAGGTCATTGCTAAAGAAGCTGGTTGTTCACAGAGTGCTGTATCCAAGCATATTCATAGAAAGTTGAGTAGAAAGAAAAAGTGTGGTAGGAAAAGGTGCACAAGCAACAAGAATAACTGCAGCCTTGAGAGGATTGTCAAGCAAAATCCATTCAAGAATTTGGGGGAGCTTCACAAGGAGTGGACTGAGGCTGGAGACAAGAGCCACCATGCACAGACGAATCCAGGACATGGGCTACAAATTCCTCGTGTCAAGCCACTCCTGAACCAGAGACAACGTCAGAAGCGTCTTACCTGGAGAAAAAGAACTGGACTGTTGCTCAGTGGTCGAAAGTCCTCTTTTCAGATGAAAGTCAATTTTGCATTTCATTTGGAAATCAAGGTCCCAGAGTCTGGAGGAAGAGTGAAGAGGCACAGAATTCACGTTGCTTGAAGTCCAGTGTGAAGTTTCCACAGTCAGTGATGATTTGGGGTGCCATGTCCACTGTGTTTTCTGAAGTCCACAGTCAACGCAGCCATCTACCAGGAAATAATGCTTCATTCTGCTGACAAGCTTTAAGGAGATGCTTTTTCTTTATGATTTCATTCTCCAGCAGGACTTAGCACCTGCCCACACTGCCAAAAGTACCAAAAGCTGGTTCAATGACTATGGCATTACTGTGCTTGATTGGCCAGCAAACTCGCCTGACCTGAACCCCATAGAGAATCTATGTGGTATTGTCAAGAGGAAGATGAGAGACACGAGACCTAACAATGCAGAACCTGAAGGCCGCTATCAAAGCGACCTGGGCTTCCATTACACCTCAGCAGTGCCACAGGCTGATCGCCTCCATGTCATGCCGCATTGATGCAGTAATTCATGCAAAAGGAGCCCCAACCAAATATTGAGTGCATAGAAATGAACATACTTTTCAGAAGGCTGAGATTTCTGTTTAAAATACCCTTTTTTATTGATCTTATGTAATATTCTAATTTTATGAGACACTGAATTTGGGTTTTCATTAGCTGTAAGCAGTGGCGGGCCGTCAGGGCCAGCAAGGCCTTCTCTGCTGGCCTAAACATCATCAGAATATAAATTTAATTTTGATATATTTTTTCCACAAATATGTATTAAATTATTCCCCATAGTCTATTCTCTTCATTTCATAGCTTTCCTCTTGGTTGCACTGCTTCCAGCCTCAGATCGAGATTTGGAGGGCTGGCCTTTATGTTAGAGCTTTTATCCAATCATATTTCAGCCATAATGTGTTGCCAGGGTCCAAGAAATCTGCCCTTAGGCCTTCAGAATAAACATTGCGGGCGCCTGTAGCTTAAAGTGAACGGAAACAAACCTGTGGTGTTAACCAATCAGATTTTGAGTTGGCGACACCGGGGCCAGCTAGCAGGCGTACGATAACGTCAGCACGTGCACGTCTTTTGATTGGATACGCACTATTGAGAGGCAGAGCTATGCAAGCTAGCAAACTGAACTTGAACGAGCTCATTTGTGTAGATTTCTACAAGCTGTTTTTTTTCAACCCACAATGGCTGAAGGAGGAGAAGAGATCGATTTGGTCGCAGATATAATTACAACGCCATTTTCAAGACGAACTTTTCAAGAAAAGCTAGACATCGTCAGAAGAGAACGGCCAACCCCGACGCTAGCGAGCCGACGCTAGCGAGTCAAAGTGGACATTCAAGGCTAGGAATACACTTTCACCACTGTCGCAAATATATCCTCATGAACAAATGCAAATTATTTGTTTGTTTTCTTTTATTTTCAGTGAATAGTTTATGTGTCTTTATCGTCACGTTTCTTAAATGAAACTGCTTTGGGTGCGACAATGCGCTGTTTAGAACAAACTTGTTAAAGCTCACATACTTTTGGTGGACTTAATAAAACTTTGTAGACTAATCCCTTAAAAGCGCCTTTTATTTTAAAGTTTTGACAGAATCCAAGCGATCTTAAAGCTGGTAGTTTAACACTCTTAATTGTAAATGCGGATTTATTGATTATAAATGCTTCGGAAATATGAATATAACCCTGTTGTACTTGACTATGTTAAGGTGATGCAACGCCCGGTTATACTGCGTTTCTGTCTAAATGTATAGTTTCTAGAGCCATGGCGTCATAATCATGGTATTAAGAGGTGGAATAATTCAGGTAGGACTGTGTAGGACATCACTGAAGGCCTAGGTGTGAAATGCACGGCCCGCCACTGGCTGTCAGCCATAATCATCAAAATTACAAGAAATAAAAGCTTGAAATATTTCACTCTGTGTAATGAATCTATATAATATATGAGTTTCACTTTCCGACATGAGTGACAAAAAATATTGAACTTTTTCACGATATTCAAATTTTTTGAGCTGCACCTGTACTTTTAACAGGCTATCCATGGTGGTATGGATCCAGCTAGCAAACTTAAATGCGCTGCAGAAGATCCTAGATAAAACTGAATGCTTTTAACCCTCTGAAACTACATGAATGTTACTTAAATTCCGGTAAGTAGCTCACGTAGCTAGTTAGCTCATTGTAAATGCATTGAATGTTGGCAAAAAAAAAATCAACCTAGCAGTGAATCAATCTCAGACACAAATAGCTAGCAAGTTAGCTGCTATGAGGCCTACTGTCACTTGTAATTTTGCTTGCTGGCTTGCCAATATCCAGTAGTTATATTTATTTAGGCTATTTCAGTGGCATTAGTATTAGAACACACAAGGATTTGCATATTGTTGCTAACTATACCATTACCTTAATTTTTATGTATCGAACGTTACCCTGTCATGTGAGCTCAGGACTGGATTTATATAATTAGATTTTGCGAGGAGCATGTACAGTAGCCTAACTTAGTTATCCTTCAGTTGCCACCAGAAATGTGTGTATGTGTGTGTGTGTTAAAACGGTCTCTGGTGATAGATGTGATCTTTGATAGATGTCATATATGTGCATGCATATTGTGCAAGAAAACGAATTAACTATATTTCGGTGATCGGACAAAAAAAATATTGAACTGAATAGATTAGATTCAACTACCTTACGTGATGTCGTAATAAACCTACAAGTAGTCAAGGCCGTTTTGCTTTTGTTGGTTAGTTAGCTAACGTTAACAAGTGGTGATTTTAGCATTACTACATGATTACGAAATGATAACAGTTCATTTGTCTGTTTGCACAGTGATTAAACTTAGTAGCAAGCTAACGTTAATGTTGTGGAGTGTTATATCATGCAGGACTGCAGACTGTCTCCAAGCAAGTCCAAGCTGGCCTGCTGAGGATTCTTGAGGTAGCTATATGATAGTTAAAACTAGCCCTCTCATCTCTCTGTGAGAAGGCGCAGAATGATACATCACTGGGCGTGTTCGGGTAGAGCCGATTTACGTCATATCTGCGTCAGACTGCGTCGGCCTGCATCGGAAACTGTCCGAGATGGCCGAAAAATGGGTACTGCGTGAACTAAGGCGGAAATGACAACAGAAGGATAAGCAGGCACCTTAGCAGTGGTGCAGCTGCTCTCGGGCGCCTTCAACAACATCGCTGCGCCTTCAAACAAATCAACGACAGAATTGGTTAGAGAGCGAGGAGAGAATGGTGTTTCCTCACGACAAACGCGGATAATTTCACAATATCGCCACCTATCTCAGTGTATTGATTCTACTCTCAAAAAAAAAGTCTAAATGAAATTACGTTGTGTACTTGCATTTGTTATTTTTGTGCAAATAATAAATAAATGTGTTTTGAGAGTGTGGGATTGAGTAACATAAGGTCGCTACTCTGGTTATTATATACTGTACCGTACATGTACTTTCTTGAAGTAACGTTAAGCCTATATGAATACAAAAAGTACAATAATGGTAATGCTACACAAACAAATGTGTAGCAAAAAGTTGTCAATTCTCACTCTTGACTGCTTCTGTAATCCATCTGTCTTGAGATAAATTATAATTTTTTTTACCTCTAACAGTAGGCCTACATAAAATCTGTTGACTGAACCAAAAAAGTGTATTAAGAAATTATAACAAAAGAAGGCCTGTCCAAATATAGGTAACTTAATATTTTATTCAATACCTTATTCAACTATATTTGTAATTATACCATATTCTATAGAAAAGTAGATTCAACTGTTTTTGCAGCAGCTTAAGTGTAAAATCCTAATTGGACTGTTGTCCAAAAAAAGTGTGAGCATATATAGAACATTAAGGTAATAACTCATTAATTTATTTCAAAGTATTTGGATGTATTTTGATGGGAAAAAACTGTTACCTAATCAATATTTCTCTTCACCATCCTTGTTATCAGTAAGACACCTTATCAAGATCTGAAGGTATGACCTGCTGTCCATTATTGTGTTAAGAAGTGGAGTTTTCCCTATATCCAGATGGGACAGTGTATAGCCAGGCCTCTGCATGTCACATGCCAGCAGAGGGGACCACATACAAACAACCCAATGCCATAATAACATGAAGGGTATTAACAATTAAACAATATTAAGCAACACAACCTGGGTATGACACTGTACATCCATCGCTCAAATTGTTGTAAGATTAATGATTGAGTTTAAAAATCTAACACTGTTATTATGGCAATGGGTTGATTAGATGTGGGTGGTCTGGTCTCCAGAACAAAATTAAAAGCAGAGAGAACCAGCCATTAAGCAGAGAGAACATTTTCAGAATATTTATTTCACACAATATGGTGACATTCACAAAAGGTAAATAAACTGTAGGACTATTCCCCTCCACCACCATTCAAGCCACAATGACACCGGGTTCTTTCTGTCATTTTGTATGTTTATTGTCAAATCAGAAATATATGAACAATGATTGGTGACAGGTAAAAGGAAGTCAACATGGTGTTATTGGAATACATCTTATGCAAATACAATTCTATTTATCCATACATTACCATAACTGGCCAGGAAAATGTTATCTGTCTTGACATTGTTCCCTCAAAACACATAACGACTCCCAGTATCCTAATGTCCCTATATGTACTATATTAGTTATTCATTTATACAAACTCAATTTATCTTGTTAAAGACATTGAATGGCATTCAATTCAATACGTTCATTGTCAGGGTCCAAAGAAACCACGTGCTGTCATGTAATTTGAATAAATCATGAACACTGACATTATGAGTAGCTGAATCATGTATGTAATGTTTTAGTGTGAAAATAAATCTCAACAGATTGGTCAAGTAAATATTTACTTATATTTACTGGTCAACAGTGAATATTTTTTTCCTATGTTTTGGCTCTGTGCTCCAGTACTTTGGATGTGAAATGATACAACGACTGTGAGGCTAAAGTACAGACTGTAAACTTTAATTTGAGGGCATTTTCATCCATATTGTAACTGAAGATGGCTGGAGTACAGGCCTGGCATAGCATCACCAGTGAAGATACTCAGCATCTGATGATTTCTACAGCTCGCAGACTTCAGGCAGTCCTTGCATGCAAAGGACATGCAACCACCAAGTATTATTATTTCATAGCAACATAATTAATGATTAGGATTAATACACTTTCCCTTTATGTCACAAGGAATATCTTCAATGCATTAACTGTATAACTAAAAAAAAAAAGTCCCATGAAAGAGACATTTCTCATTTATATTGGTACAGATATTCTGCAATAAAATATGCTTTAGAACCACCACTCAAAGGTCTATGAAAACATGCATGTAAGTTATGATACTTAACATTACTACCGATGGCTACGATGTCTTCTGGGTTTAGATGAACTAAAATTACTTTAGAGATGACAGATGTAGTTTAGGCCATCTCATGAATTGACAGACAAGAAACAGCTGAATATGAGCAATAGAACATAAGCAGCCTAATGTTTACAGGTATGTTACCATAACAGATGACAGCTTAGCTAAATAATTTAGTTATTCGACAATGAAACGGCACCTAGCGCTTTATTTCTAATGGAAATGATGCGTATTTATTCAAGAACTTTAATTGGAGTTTCACTGTGGCACAATTCAGGGTGATAGCCAAAGTTGCATAGCAAAAGATAAATATTGACTACCCGAACAATACAAGTCATGAAATAATGTATTAAAACAACCTTCATTCGTTCTCCTCCATTTCTTCAAGATTTTGAAATAAAAAGGACATCTCTGTCGCCTCCAAGTCCTCTGCAACCACAAACAACACGGCTAATTCCTCCATGTTGTTTTTCTCCCAGGCGGTTTCAGAAACGTCTGAAACTGCCAGTTCTATCTGCTCGGGCGATTTTCATTTCCGCCTGAGGCAGGTAAGCCAACTGCTCACCGACATCTACCTGAACACGCCCACTGATTTCTGTAGGCTATCCATCATCACGTGTTCAAGAAGACCAACCAGAGTCATCTCTGATGAGTAAAACAACAACTACCTTTGTATCGTGTCAAGTATAATCACGCATTGATTCTTATTTATGTATTGCGAATATAACTGGGTTTAATATATGACTGTTAACCCTTTAGTTTGGTAGAAAAAGGCAGGGGTTTCTAAATTATAGCCCAAGCGGAAATTGAGAGGTGCAGTGCACTGGAAGCCATATTGGTTGCTGCAACTTTGGCAGTAGAACAAGCAGTTAAGTCCGTTCGATATCATAGAGTTCAGTGTATTGCCCACTTTTTGGGGGTGTCTATCTCTCTGAGTGCCATTCTAGTTTTGATTTTTAAATTATCTTCTTTTAACAGTAGGGTCGTGGGAAATATGGCAGGACATGGAGGAGGCGAAAATGGGTTTTTGGGATATCAGAGGAAATGGCCAGTTCTGAGACTGGTGAAGACTGCTCCCATTCATCAGAAGACACGTTTGTTGGGGGTCCACAATAATAAGTGATCAGTGGTGTTGGCACTGCTGGATACACACATTTCACTGTTAACCACAGCAGGAGCTTTATTGGTCCTAACAGTGGGGGACATACGCAAAATATAGAGGGCTAAGGGGATTTATAAAAATCAGATATGGCGACTGAGAGGAAATGGGAGTGAGGTCCTTTTGAATTTTAATATTAGGTTTTCAAGGGTGCAGATATCATTGAGCTGTTTTTTAAGTAATAGTGATGTGATGATGGGGTAATCATTACTATATCAAGAATCGTGTGTGACTTTACTTGAAGGGTCACAATTAATTGAATTCATAATTAAGTAATGATGAACTCATGGTTAAATGCATGCCTCCTATCAATGTACATTAAGTAATCATTTACAAATTAGTATCATGCCATGACTTTACTTAGAGGGACACAAGTCAGGCAAGTACTTAGGAAGTATTGGTGATCGCATGTGTGAAATAATGATGACATTTTATGATAAATGGTGAACTCCTTACAATTTACACTCAGTATCTACTGTATTAGGAATACCTACCTAGTATTATCTAATCTTCTGTTGCTGCAGCCCATCCCTTTCAGGGTTCAACACATGCATTCAGTGATGCCCCTCTGCTCACCACTGTTGTTCATTAAAAAATATTTGGCCTTTCTGTTAGCTTGAATGTGTCTGGCCATTGTCGTGAAAAAATATAGATTATTCATTATTTATATATAACTAAATATCATACTGTAGGACCAACTATATGAAAATGTAGTGTTAATATGAATATGTTTTTCTGTGGTAGGATGAATTGCACAAAAGGCCCATATGTGCACAACAGCACATATTCAAGGCCTCAAATTCAAGGGCAGACACTCACGCCGGAAAATGAGCTCATTATTTGCATCGAAGTGTGGTCAATGAGCAATTGTCCCAAGCTAGGCACACAGTATGAGCTCATCTCGACACCTGTAAATCAAGGACATATACACACACCCACATGCATGGAAATTGAAGAAAAACTCAGCCATATTGCAATACACTCCGCAAAATTTGGACCCATTCATTCACATACACACACACATACACACACACAGGCAATTAAATGTTCCTAGCCCGTCTGAAGAGATAAGCATGAATTACTCCCTACACATTCTTTGGGGCCTGATTGTCGAGAAGAACGTCCAGCACCATAGCCTTGGAAATGTATGTGTGTGTGCAGTTTGAGGAACTAATAGAGTTTATTAAATCCAAAGAAAACACTTACAAACTTTGGTATAAAAAACTATGTATTGAACTACTATTGTCAAACCGTGACTAGGATGTTTCTGATATAATTAAATGATGGCAATTCATCAAAACTACCATATAAATAAGGGTCATATGTAATGCTTAATTAAAACCGGCAGAGACCGCTGCAGACCATGGAAAAAGTGATCGCCCAGGTAATGGGAAAACCCCCAAAAAGGGGGGGTTGAAATAACATATAAGATGTCAGCTGAACTTCATGGTGCGGCTGTTATGTTTTGCTTCTGTCATTAACAGACCTGTTTTTACGTCCTGTGGGTGAGCATGTTTAACCGATGTGGAAATATTTTTAAAAGTATTTTGACCCCGACTTGTACACTTGTAGAGCTGAGGGCCCCAATCTTGCAACACTTGCAAACTGCAGCAGGAAGTTTAACCAGATGGTGCTAAACACAAGCTTAAAATTTAGGAAACTGTGCTGAGACAACAGGAACTTGTAGGTGGGTGCCAACGGTCACCTAGGCCCCTTTTAAGTTATGAAAGTAACTGCCTTAAGTTACGAGAAATCATGTGATTTCGGGGAATTGTTGGGGTGTGAGGCCTTCTGATTGGAGGACTGAGTTGGTGCACGGATGGCTGATTGGTTGTCCATCTACAACTGAGTAACCAATCAGTAACCAGCGAGGTCAATAACAACTGAAGCCCACGTTGGGAGAGGAGAGCGCGCTCCCGGTCGACACCTGAGCACATCTGTTTGAGAGTTTGCTGAGCTGTCTGCTGTATCGACTTTACTTGCTATTTGTCTCATTAAATACTTATACTTTGAATTTGGTTTCAAGAGTCCTGTCTTCACCACCACCTTGAACAAACACGCTGAGAAGAAAAGAAATATCCCGACAAATCTGGTGACCCTGAGCGTGGAGGAGGGAGAGTGACAGAGGACTTCCCGGCCGGGAACCGGGAAAAGAATCCACCTGGGAACCAGTCGGCAGACACTTACAGGGCGCCCAAAACAAACAGGTAAGCAGAACCTTTTTCATAAAATCTGCATAGAATAGGACAGTGAAGTGTCTGAGGATTGGTGACTAAGGTCTAAATTGATATAGGTGATTTTATAATATAACATAAGAGACAACTGGTGAGTAATTGTAGTTTCCAATGCACATTAGTTTAATAAATAGTTAGGGAAAGACATACGGGCGTCGTTGAAGCTTAAGTAAGGGGTTTACGGTGCGGTTTACGCTCATTAGACGGACGTCAGCTAGTGGTATTGCCGGATTATGGTTCTTTGCGATACGGCTCAAGAAGCCAGGAGAAATACGTATTGTCTATAAGATAAAGTGTTAAGCCCGAGAGAGGCTAAAAGGCTGGGAAGTGCCTAGATACCGGTATCGACTGACAATAACTTTTGACACGATACACACCCAGTGATCAATGATTCCTCCTATTTGGTGAGAAGAAGTGAACACGGCTTTATACGGTTCGTTTCGGACACCCTGTGTACAGGACTGTGGGGATTTATTGTGTTCTCTACACGACGCTGAAAGATATTGTACATCGTAATGCTGGAAAGTTAGATCTCTCACCCCGGAGTCACACACGGCTTGAGCTGAGAGATTGGAACGTCTGGTGGATTACATACAATATCTATGATACTGACATTGGTAATTCTGGGGAATTTGTATGACTAAATAATAAATATTTTAAACTAAATCTCGGTGAACCCATAAATAATAAAATAATAAATAATATCATCAAAATAATAATAATAATAATAATAATAATAAAATAATAATAATATAATCATAAATAATTAAATAATAAAATAATAAAGAACGCAAATAAATATAATTGAACAAAAGACAACAACAACAAAGATAATCTCGAGAAGATTATAAATTGGAAAATATAAATATTGAAACGGAGTAGGCAGGGGATTAGGCACCCCGAACCTACTCCGTAACAGGCGGCGGCGGAACTGCAAAGTTCCGAGGGCACATTAAAAACTCAATATAGTGCTGGGGAGAAGACTGAAAGCCCCCGTGTCTGATGAAGTATGAATGGACATACTGCCGTGGTACCGTCTAGTCGGCGTGGCTGTCGCATGTAAGTGTGCAGGCAGTACGTGGTACGTGGATGACAGTCCACACCTAGCAGAGGGGCGTAGACTACCTCTGTGAACAGGCAAGGCTGGTGAAAACGGTCAAAGTTTCTATACCCATAGCAAAGTGGGATAGGGATCAGACCGTCGGTTCCTAAACGGGTGGTTAACAGCTACTACGGGGTCCTGATTAGATGCAGGACTAGGGATCGCTATCGACTGGGTCACCGGCCGGTCGGATCGCAGAGGGCAATAAGACCATGAGAGATGGCCGCCGCATCCGGCTCAATGTACAGTCAGGCCACTATAAGCTGAAACCGAATGAGTTAGTAAGCGAGTAGTGCTTTCTGTGATCAGTGTTTTTGAAAAGAAAGCATTGGGAAGCAGAAAGGCTGAAATGTCCTTTCACTCAGAGGAGTCTGGGGAAAGGAATTCAGCGGAAAGGGATCCAGCCTGGAGCTGCGCCCCAGAGAGAGGGAGGCTCGAAGGATCAAAGTGAATTTAAAAATAAATGTATAAAAGTATAAACACCGGTGCACCAAAATTATCTCGCCCCCTCGGAGATCTCCATACTCACTGGTGGGACGCCACCGATAATTTAAGTGGATCAGAAGCATCCAAAGTTGTATGTGACAGTATACAAATAATAAATTGGAACGAAATAAAAACACGAAAGTGATGAGGAAATCGATTGTGAGGACTTAATAGGAGACAGAGAATTGACTGATTCCGCAGACATGTTGTTTGAAATACAGGAAAAAGCAAACCCACAGGAAAAATCTCAATGGTTGGAATTTGGAGCATTTAAACAGAAAATACCATACAAAGACAATGTTGTAAACATTTGGCGTTCGGCGGATGGCCGAATGGTAGCACCATCCTTTTTATTACGCATGCTGATAGCAGAAGCTCATGGACCCACACACATAGGTAAAATGGCTACATACAAAAAAATAAAAGAAAAATGGTGGAGTCCTTACTTAAAAGAAATAATAGACAACTTTTGTACAGAGTGCGAAACATGCAACAAATTCAACAATAAAAGAATCGTCCCTCACCCACTGTTGTCGTTTCCAGTGCCTGAGGCACCATGGAAAGAAATTTGCATTGATTACACAGACATGGGCATGGCCCACAGAGTTCACGGCTACAGATACTTGCTTGTAGCAGTAGATAGGTTCACCAAATGGGTTGAAGCCATCCCAGCCAAAAATGAAGATGCAGCAACAGTAATACAGTGGCTAACTAAGGAACTCATTCCAAGGTATGGAATTCCCACTAAAATATGTTCAGACAACGGATCCCATTTCCGAAACAAGGACTTACAGACAGTAGAAACATTTTTTGGAATTAAACATAGATTTGGCTCAGTATACCGTCCTCAATCGCAAGGTATTGTCGAAAGAGCAAATCAAACTATTAAACGAAAACTAGCTAAAGCAATGTTCTCCACTAATTTAACTTGGGTAGAGGCCCTACCACTTGTATTATACTCCATGCGGCAGCAGAAAGGGAAAGACACTCATCTTTCCCCACACAAACTGCTCACAGGGAGACCCATGCCTGGACCACCTAGGGACACTAATATTGTCCCCGATACAGCTCTGCAACAAACAGAACTCAATGAGTATATGAGAATGTTAAACAGAATGACTGAGCTCTTGTCTAAACAGGTCCAAGCAGCCCACTCCACAGGGGAAGACAGAGCTGAAGGGACAGGAGCCAGCCTGAGTGTAGGCGACTGGGTTTGGGTCAAGGCTCCAGGAAAACCGAAGTGGCACGAGCCCCTGTGGACAGGACCATACCAGGTTCAGGAGGTATCAGATAGAGCTGTACGGGTCCAAAAGGAGGGAGATAAGGTTTGGCATAATTTTGCTCATTGTTCTAAGGCACACCCACCAACACATACGCTGAAAGAGGTAAGAGAAAATTTGGCTAGACTAAATCAGTCTGATGACGACTCTGATGGAGAACCGGAGGAGGGTAAGGAGACAGAATGAAATAATAGTAGGATGTGGAAAGGAGGGAACAGCCCTCCTTTTAGGGATATACAACTGTTTATAGGAGTGGCTATTGCCTCCTCCTTGTTCATTATTTGTGGATGTTGTTGTATACCTTGCATTAGGACTCTAGTAACAAAAACCATTGAAAAAGCTTTAACGGGCAGAGATGATGCTCCTCCCAAATACCAGGCTGTACAGCTGGAGGAACAGTACCACCTAGAGGAAGCCAACGAAGACCTAGAGCTCCAACTTATGCTCCCTATATATTGTGCCTCCACCTTGTCAGTAGACAATGGGTGGGAGGGACATAACGGCTACTCTCCTACCATAGCCAGTAGGCTTTTGTATCAACAGGTGACTGGAGATTCAGGTGATCCTTGGACCATCCCTGAGGGTCCCTACATGGAGAACTGCCCCATTGGGAATCCGTACTGCAAGCACGGAAAGGGTCCTGGAGCTGGTTGGCAGTGCTGGAGGTGGGCTGAGATCTACCGCCCTGAAATGGAGAATCTGGGCAGAAGACTCTGGACCGATCCTGACTTCGTAGCCAGATACTATACTGATGTGCTGGGAATTGACCCACTCCCTGAGGAGACCCAGGCGATGTTCGAGCAGTGGAGAACACCGTAAAGTGGATCAATAAAATTGAATTTTTTCAGGGTGTGAAGTTTTATTTCAAATACATATTTTTCTATTCCTTTTCTAGTATGTTTTTATTTAATTTTTAAGCTAAAATATAAGCTTTAAGTGCTAGAAGGGTCAGGACAATTGTAGAACTGTAAAGTTTGGTGCTTTGCTTAATATTGCTCATGTGCTAGACCAAGCCCCTTGATAGTTGCATCTAGTATGCAAGCGACAGGTAAATGTAATTATGCGGGGACTGGTTCGCTGTAAATGCCCGGCAGGTTTCGCTCGGAGCGGATGCTGAGTGCAACCTGAGTCACTCTCGCTGGCAGTACTGCCAAGCCAGGTCAGTGTTGTTTTGCCCCATTGGGGTTTTCCCAGCGACCGTGTAGAGCCTGCGGGGAAACATGGCTACGCTGTGCTAGAGCGCTTATTCAGAGGCCCATTTTGATAGTATTGTGTAAAAGTAGAATGTCCAGGAGAGTGGGGGAAGTTAAAGGACTACGTTAATCGAGGGCCCATATGTAACCTGCAATTTAAGCATGAAAGTCCCGTGTCAAGTCTTGTATTATTGCTCTCATAAATGTGAGCAAAGGAGGGACTTGTGGAAATATTTTTAAAAGTATTTTGACCCCGACTTGTACACTTGTAGAGCTGAGGGCCCCAATCTTGCAACACTTGCAAACTGCAGCAGGAAGTTTAACCAGATGGTGCTAAACACAAGCTTAAAATTTAGGAAACTGTGCTGAGACAACAGGAACTTGTAGGTGGGTGCCAACGGTCACCTAGGCCCCTTTTAAGTTATGAAAGTAACTGCCTTAAGTTACGAAAGTAACTTCCTTAAGTTACGAGAAATCATGTGATTTCGGGGAATTGTTGGGGTGTGAGGCCTTCTGATTGGAGGACTGAGTTGGTGCACGGATGGCTGATTGGTTGTCCATCTACAACTGAGTAACCAATCAGTAACCAGCGAGGTCAATAACAACTGAAGCCCACGTTGGGAGAGGAGAGCGCGCTCCCGGTCGACACCTGAGCACATCTGTTTGAGAGTTTGCTGAGCTGTCTGCTGTATCGACTTTACTTGCTATTTGTCTCATTAAATACTTATACTTTGAATTTGGTTTCAAGAGTCCTGTCTTCACCACCACCTTGAACAAACACGCTGAGAAGAAAATAAATATCCCGACACCGATCAGCCTGGGTATGTATATTCGAGCAAATCTTTTTATAATAAATTACGTTATACTAGACTCTGGAATGTAGTGTCTATTTGGAAGAAAGTTTAAGTTACGTGTAGTGGAATGGTCCTGACCCCTCCCGACAGGGCGGTGAAGGGATTGTTCGATTTATTATACTTCACCATTCTCCTCTGACCTCTCATTAACAAGGTTGTTTCTGCTCTCAGAACTGCCACTTACTGCATGTTTTGGGGGTATCACACTCAACCCGACCCAACCTTGAGTATTGGTAACTATATCATTGAAAAATAAGTACAAAGTACTCATTCTCTAAAACAGATGAATGGCTGTCATAATCCACACACATTGACACCATATTATTTACAAAGATAACCATCAAATCTGTTAAGCGTGATTTTTATGACACATTAGAGATTCACCCAGAAGCATAGTCTGAACGACTGAATATTGGCAAATATAGGCTATCATTGAAAATAACTACTAATTATGCACTTTCTAAGATAAATTCAAGTAACATAAAACATTTGCTATTACTGTCACCATTTGCACAAGGAAAGGAGCTGTCAGGCCAAAATGTGTCCGTGAGCCAAAATTGATCCGGGCCAGAGATCGGAATGCTTGGAATGTCGTTGCTATGCCAACAGACACGCGAGCATTGTGACGCGTAGCATTGTGACGTGTTCGCAACTTGCTTTGACCTCAGAATCACCGGGTGACAAACTCGCGCTTGCTTTTATCCTACAAAACATGACAAGGCATTTTCATTGGGTGAACGCGATCGCATAGCAAATACAGTAAAAAAATAATAATCGGTCATCAGAAAAGCTACCAATAATAGGCCCAAAAAATAACAATTAGGCCGACTGATCGACGTGACAGTAGATTAGTTTTATTGGGCTATTCAACAACGCGATAGGCCTACTTACTCTTTCCACCTCGCTGGTTTAACTTGCAGGACGAACAGGCTATAAATGCGTTAAATTTTTTTCCTTCGTTTTTTTTTTTTTAAAAATCCGGCGTTGTTAACATTAGTAACGGATGCTCATTTTTTTATAAAGCAACATTTGACCAGGAAAACATGACATTTCAGTGCAAATTATGTCAATATGTAATTTAAATGTGTACATTAATAAGATTATACGTTTAACCGACTAGTGAGGGTAGCAACGTTTACTCCATCCCACAATTGGATGATTCCGGCGATTCTGAGGTCAAAGCAAGTGCGAACACGCGTCACAATGCTCGCGTGTCTGTTGGCATAGCAACGACATTCCAAGCATTCCGATCTCTGGCCCGGATCAATTTTGGCTCACGGATCAATTTTGGCCTGACAGAGCCTTTCCACAGGTAAATGATAGTGGGGGGGCTTAGAAGCCACACTGGCAGAATTTTCCTTTAAGCGAACAGCTTTGTCAGCACGCTGTCAGGTGGAGTTTTGGCGACCCCAAAATGGATAAATCCACCACTGATGATCTGAGAAGCTTTTGTCTACCTAACTGGTTTGCAGCTACTTTGATGATGTTACTTCATGTATGACTTAACTGTGAGTTAATGTTCATTAATTGATACATTAAGTGTACAGTTATGACATGAATTAATAATAACTTGATCATTTATTAATATTGAGCCACACAAAGTTCATGATACATTATGCATTAAATCATGATGAGTTATGCATTAGTTAAGGCATGAGGTGTGTTCCCTTATTGAAACCGAAGAAAAAATAAAACAAAAAACGCACTTTTGTAAAAACTTTTTGTATTGCTCCGAGATGCTCAAATGAACAGCACAGAACAAAAACTTAATTTCCACGAACTGCTTCTGACCATATAGCCTACCTAGCTAATGCTGTGACCTCTGACGAGCCGGAATCTGCTGGATTGCCTTAACCCCTTTGCGCAGATGGCAAATTTGGTCAATTTTCATCTATTTTTGGGGTGCTCTGTTTATGGCTTTATTACTCCAGGTGTGAGCATCACATACACTTTGTAAATGGCTTAAATGAAACAGGACAGGTGTAAACCTTGTGTGGTTTGTAGGCTAATAATCGCAGTCATCTGTGATCTTAATCCCGTGCGAATCTTCCAAGTTTGTGAAGTAAAAATTCCACCGCACATTAGGCAACCATATTTCGCAAAACACGGGTCATCTGATGGCAGCCTTAGTCCCGTGTGAATCGGCATCTCTGTAATTTGGGGTGATATTTTTTCCCCCTCGAGGATGCGTTGCTTTTTCTGCGTCTTTTTCTGCATCTTTCGGGGTTGAGAATTATGGATGAATTAGAGATTTTGACAACATTTTGGGTGCGGTTCTTATGCCAAAAGTTTTTAAATGCAGGCTAGGACTACTCTGGAATTGACTGAATTGAAAGAAAATTGTATCTAAATTTATAGCCACCATCAACGCACCAATCTGCATACCCTGCCTTAAATGTGCAAAAATGACTGTTAGCGAACTGACAATGTGGAAGTAATGTTACGTTTCAATCATATCCGGTCAAAATTCTTGGGAGTTGATCAGTAGGCTACATTCGAGTGAAATACAGACATTGTTTATCCCGTGCGAATGCTCTGCACAAAACACAGTTAGTGTTAGGGGGGTTAGTACTAAATCACATGCGGTCCCCAGGTAATACTAGTCCAGTGCAAATAGGGCATACACTTCTATTCATTTCATATGCTTTTTGTGATTAATTGCTTAATTACATTAGTTTGGATCGCTAGAAGTATGGATTGATATCCTTGGGTGGTCGCTGAAAAGGTTTGTGCACCTCTGACTCTGATATGTGGTAGATTAATGTAAATTCTTCCTTTGAGTCATTATGAATGGGAACATTTAAAAAAAATTAAATACTACAGAGAAATACTATCCCGGGGCAAAAGTATACATACTGTAGTGTACAAGAGTGAATGATTAGGCTACATATTTAGGTGTATGTAACACTGATATCAATGTTTTTATCTTAAACCATCAGAAGGGGCAAGTGTATATGCTTTATAATAGACTAAACAAATTTTATTCATTTTATGACATGTTTTGGATAAGGTTTTGGACCCATAGATATCTACCTCCCTATATATCTCTTAATAAATCACCTAATATCACCGCTTTGTCATAACTTACAGCTACGTGAGAAAGAAATTCTGCAAATTCATGAATAAAACCAGAGTATGGGCCCGGAGGCTTATAGGCTATCACAAGGGCAATAATCTGAAAGAAGAGGTTCTACTAACATCTAGCTAAGAAAGCTCCATGACTAACACTTCAAGTGAATCAAATTTATACTCAGGTTTTAGGATTGAGTAAAACAGAATTATAAATAACAGCAACCCCCACCCCCTCTTTGACAGAGACGGGGGTTATGGCTATATATGAATTCAGGCGGAGTGGACTCGTTTAAAGTAAAGTTCTCATCCGCTTTCAGCCATGTTTCAGTTATACATAATAAGTCAAGGCAGCAATCAGAGATTAGTTCGTTCACAAGAGCTGGGGTCTTATATTTAGTAAGCCGCATTTCAAGGTAGCATTATCACTGGAATTGATAGCATTAGGTTTTGATCTTCAAATTTTTGTTGCAAACTACATGGTTTTTACATTTAAAACTGTTCGGGATTCGGGGGATAGACAGTCTCAAGAACACTGGTCAGCAGTTTTCAGAGGCTGGCAGACCGTTGTGTAGGACAATATGTCTGCAGCCTCGCCTTAGCTCTGAATAGTAATTTTCAAGAATTAAGATTATGGGCTATGTTTCTAGATAAAAGAGCAGTGCCCTCCCGGGATGGGTGAACACCATCTCATCTCAAAAGACCAGGCCTCCCCAAATTATCTATAAAACCCACGTTATTTGATGCACACCACCCAGATGATAGCGACGATAACCTGCTGTAGGTTTCGTCACTTCCCGGAATAGGGTAGGGACCAGAGCATGTTACTATCAGAGACATTGGGGCGGCTGTGGCTTAGGAGGTAGAGCGGGTCGTCCGCTGATCGCAGGGTTGGTGGTTCGATCCCCGGCTCCTCCTGTCCACATGTCGAAGTGTCCTTGGGCAAGACACTGAACCCCAAATTGCTCCCAATGAGCAGGCTAGCGCCTTGCATGGTGGCTGCCGCCATTGGTGTGTGAATGTGTGTGTGAACGGGTGAGTGAGAGGCCATTGTAAAGCGCTTTGGATAAAGGCGCTATATAAGTGCAGTCCATTTACCATTTACCATTGGCTGCATTCCAATCCCTTCTCTTCTCGGTCCTCGTCTGACCTGGAAATCGATCGAGGTCCGCCATTTTTAAAGACATTCCAAACCGCTAAATGCTCCACAGAGGAGCGAGGAGTGGGGAAAGAGGAGGCTCCCGGGGAATCCTTCAGTGAGGAAACATGAGTTCAGCCTTTGCGGAAGTCTTTACTCGGAACGTGTGACGTGTTTGATCAACAACCACAACATCTGCCACGGTTTAAAAACATGGCTGGACCACTCCTTCACAAATGTAAGTGCTTACCGTTCCTTTCTATGTATTTATAAAGCGATTTAATTTATAATGTCACTCGTTCTTTCGGACAAACGAAAGGCAAGTTTACTCATGAAAAAAGAGACAACAAACATTATAATTCAGCGTGTAAGCGTACAATTTCGGACGTTTCTTTGTCCCATATAGTTGTTTGTTAGCTAACGTTGCTGCATAGGAAACGCAAGCTTAAATGAACCCATGTCTTTTCAAAACTGTATAAAATGTCCCTATATATGTAGGGTATGCAATAGGCTATGTCACGTTTAGCCTATATTCACACTGTTGAATGCATCCCGAAAGGTAGGCTAACTGAGAAATAGGCTCTACAGTCGCTGCTCGTTTTCCAGTGCAACAACTGAAACATGAACACGCAGCTGCCTTGCATTCAAAATATGTTCTTCCTCACTCTTGTATGACTGAGAAATAATAATGTAATTTCAGTCTATGTTTCTGCATTTGCTGTCTTTGACCGATGCAATTCATATTAGGCTAGCTTATTAGGATTGTAGTATAATAAATCGAACAATCCTTTCACCGCCCTGTTGGGAGGGGTCAGGACCATTCCACTACACGTAACTCAAACTTTCTTCCAAATAGACACTAAATTCCAGAGTCTGGTATAACGTAATTTATTGTAAAAAGATTTGCATGAATATACATACCCAGGCTGATCGGCTAAGCATACATGTTAAAAACACTCTCAATCACACGCTCCAGTCTAAGTCCGTCAATTTCATGCTCACCCACAAGACGTAAAACAGGTCCGTTAATGACAGAAGCAAAACATAACAGCAGCACCATGAAGTTCAGCTGACATCTTATATGTTATTTCGACCCCCCCTTTTTTGGGGGGTTTTCCCGTTTTCTGGGCGATTACTTTTTCCATGGTCTGCAGCGGTCTCTGCTGGTTTTAATTAAGCATTACATATGACCCTTATTTTTATGGTAGTTTTGATGAAATGCCATGATTTAATTATATCAGAAACATCCTAGTCATGGTTTGACAATAGTAGTTCAATACATAGTTTTTTATACTAATGTTTGTAAAGGTAGAAGATAGATGTTTTCTTTGGATTTAATAAACTCTATTAGTTCTCAAACTGCACACATACACACACATACATTTCCAAGGCTAGGGAGCCAGATGTTTTAACAAGCCGGCCCCAAGGAATGTTTAGGGAGTAATTCATGTTTATCTCTTCAGACGGGCTAGGAACATTCACCTAGTTGCCCGTGTGTGTGTGTGTGTGTGTGTGTGTGTGTGTGTGTCCATTGCCTCTTTTCGAGATAATTATGCATATACTTCATCAGTCTGATGTGTGAATATACAAATGTAACCAAAACAGTCTCTGGGAAATTAGGGAGTGTTTTACAATATGGCTGTTTCTGCTGAGAGCGAGTTTTTCCCTTAAATTTTTCCTGCGTGTGGGTGTGTGTATATGTCCTTGATTTACAGGTGTCGAAGATGAGATCATACTGTGTGCCTAGCTTGGGACAATTGTTCATTGACCACACTTTGATACAAATAATGAGCTTGTTTTCCCGGCGGGAGTGTCTGCCCTTGAATGTGAGGCCTTGAATGTGCTGTTGTGCACATTTGGGCCTTTTGAACAGTTTTTTGCAATTCATCCTACCACAGAAAAACATATTCACATTAACACTACATTTTCATAGAGTTGGTCCTACAATATATAATTATATATAAATAATGAATAATCTATATTATTTAACAACAGGATAGCCTATTATTTTGCATCATGTACTTACATATGTCTGAAATATGGGCTTGTGAAGCCCCTTGACAAATGCCGTTGTGATTTAGGGCTATACACAGACATTACGAGCTGGCTTTTACTTTTACCGGTTTGTTGTGTCATTTACAGGGACAGATGAGCGCACCCTCAGCCTCATTTGGTCCAATACCATGAGGTCCTAGATAAGTATCAGTCCAGGTGGAGTCTGAAAAGGTGTGTTTTCAAGCTACGACGGAAAGCAGGCAGGGTTGGCAGTTCATTCCACCACTAGGGAGCTAGGGTGGAAAAGCTCCGCAGTCGGGACGAGCGAGTGCCATTGAAACGGAGGGGGGGAAGTGCGAGTCGCCCTGCTGTAGATGAGCGAAGTGGTCGAGCAGGAACCTAGTTTTGGATCAAGTCCTGCAGGTAGATGGGGCCTGTCCTATTGGGTCAGAACTTTGAACCTGATCCTGGCTGCAACTGCCAGCCAGTGGAGTGACCTCAACAGGGGGGTGACATGGGAAATTTCGGGAGGTTGAACACAAGCCGGGCAGCTGCGTTCTGGATCAGTTGAAGAGGCAGGATGGCGCAGGCTGGTAAGCTTGCGAGCAGGGAGTTCCAGTAGTCCAGGTGTGAGGTGACCATAGTCTGGACCAGAAGCTGGGTGGAGTAGGTGGTCAGGTACGGTCGAATTCTCCTGATGTTGTACAAGAGGAACCTGCAGGACCGTGCCGTCGCCCTGATGTGGTTTTTGAAGTCCAGCTGGTCGTCTAGGACCACCCTCAGGTTCTTTGCAGAGCGGGAGGCAGCCACCATGGTCCCGTCAATGGTGATGGAGAGGTCAAGTAGTGGGGAGGTCTTGTATGGCATGAAGAGAAGCTCTGTCTAGTCGAGGTTGAGCATCAGGTGATGGGTAGTCATCCACAGAGATGTCGGCCAGACAAGCAGATATCCTCTCCTTCACCTGTTGGGTAGAGGGAGGGAAAGAGAGGAAGAGTTGAGTAGCGTCAGCATAACTATCGTATGAGAAGCCATGTGAATTGATTACTGAACCAAGAGACTTTGTATAAATGGAGAACAGCAGAAGACCCAGTACAGATCCCTGCGGGACTCCTGTAGACAGGGGATGGGGTGCAGAGACAGAACCCTTCCAAGAGACTTGGTAGGATCTATCAGTGAGGTATGATACAAACCAGGAGAGGGCAGTCCCAGAAATGCCCATCTCAGAGAGTGTGGAGATCAGGAGTTTGTGGTTGACCGTGTTGAACGCAATTATTATTAGAATCAGGTGGAATTAGGATGGGGTTTGTCAGGTCCGTTGGTGGATTAGAACCATTTATTTGGCTTCTTTATTACTTAATCATCGTTAGGAAGGATTTTGATCTATTAGATTTAGGGTACTATATTTAATTAATATTATGTGAACCATACCAAGCTAAAATGTCAATTTCTGGCACAATCAATTATTTTGATTTCTCAAAGGTAAAATGTATATTTTTACAAAATAAAGTTGCATGACTGTTTCTTAACTCTTTATTTCTAACTACCGGAAACATTTCAGAAAAATCAGAGATGTTGGGTGCCATCGTGTGTCAAATGGCATGGAATGACCCTTTCTATACATTATGACATACCTTTTATTGAACTTATAATTCTTAGCGTAGAGAAGGGGCTCTTATTTCCCCTTGTTGCCAATTCATTGGCCAGAATGTGCCTCATCAACCTGCCCATGATGTCTTTTGCTGTCGTCCCTCCGATTGTTGACAGATGCATAGTCTATTACATTGAAACTTGAGAGGCCACTTTAATTAAAAAATGTTTAATTTCTTTTGCAATAACAAATAATTAGCAGAAAAAACTATTTTTCTAAAGCATGTCAGTCCCTCGCAAAACCAAAAAAAAAAATCTCATCATTTGTTCTATAAATTCCTATTACTCTTCAATGTCATGTTGATATGTATGAGAGATTTACATACCAGAGCATTCTCTTTTGTTTTGCTTTTCAGGATTTCCTCTAAGTTGCTGATGTCCTCTCTTGTTCTCAAAGGAAACCTGAAAGCTACATCTGGCAAGGAGTCCTGCAGAGGTTGCCTTTTCAATATGGCATGGAGGATGGCGGTGTTCTGCTGCACTTGTGCCTTGATCTCCTCCAGCACCTTAAAGATTTGTCAATCTCTTTCTATGTAAGTACATTGATCAAACCATTAATATCTTGTGAATAGTTCAGTCTATTGTTTTAATTTTCTTAATGCAAAATATGATTTTACTATTTATTGTGCTACTGATGCATCATACAGTGATCACCATAATTAATTGGACAGTGACACATTTTTTGTTATTTTGGTTCTTTACTCTAGCACTTGAAGTATGCTACAATGCTTGAAAGGATACAATGAAGTGCAGACTGTCAGCTTTAATTTGAGGGTATTTCCATCCATATCGGATGAACCGTTTAGAAATTATAGAACCTTTCGTACATTGTCCCCTCCCCCACCATTTTCGGGCATCAAAAAATGGTTTCTCCTGACAAATTTTCCTATTGAACTCTATGGAAAAATAAGTCAGGAGAAGAAACCCTTCAAGTTATCCATCCATATCTACTGCATATCTGGCAGCAGAGTGATGGTTTGATATGTCAGACCCTTGATGATTTGATATGTCAGACCCTTGATGATTTAGAGCCATTTAGCCAACCATGTGTTGCATACTGTTCCAGCATAATTTACAGCTTAATCTAGCACCCACCTCCCTTGAATTCCCATAGAGATCCATTCAAATGCAGAGAGGTTATAGTATCGCTTGTGGTACCAGAAAACAAGATATCAAGAGTCTTTTGATATTGTTGGGTAACAGACATCAGGAAGTCATGGCATGCAAATAATATGTGTCGAAATATGTGTCCAAATATTAAAAATGATTGCTTTATTTTATTATTATTTATTAATAATAAATAATATTTTTTATTATTTATTATTTTATGTTAAAATGTACAATATTTTTTCATGGGGGGGGGGACTATGTACAAAAGGTTCTATAATTTCTAAACAGTTGAAAATACCCTCAAATTAAAGCTGACAGTCTGCACTTCAACCTCATTGTCATTGTATCCTTTCAAACTCAAAGTGCTAGAGTACAGAACCAAAATAACAAAAAAATGTGTCACAGTGAGCACCATAAGTCATTGGACAGTATGTAGTGTGCAGTGTTGGGATAAAATTCAAAGCTGATAAAGAATAGGGTTAGTTTGTAGATGGTCATTTTACAGATATAAAATTAAATTGGTGAAGTGTACTGTCTAATGACATGTAATAATTTTGTGTGATGAGGAAAGCAAAATATTTATTTACCCAGATGACAGGAACACTGGGTGGAGGAGGATGGAATTGGGACTGGTGGGGTTAGGACTCTGGGGTATTTTCTTGATGCTGTGTTTTCATCTGTAGTTTGTGATCTGTGTAATTAATAATGTACAGATTTATCCGCATGACACTGCTGTACAGAAATAGGGCTGTGCCGGCAATTGGTTAACCGAGGTAGCATGCCCCTATGACGGCAAAAACCAATTAACCGTTGGTTTAAAAAAAGGTAATTCATTTATTTGAACATATCATGGTAAGACACTAGTATAGCTACTATTTTCCAGGCGACACACAATTAAATATGTTGGGTGCTGGCCTACGTTAGTAACACATTTATTGTGACTAAAGTAACATTAGGCTAGATCAGCGGTTCTCAAACATTGTGCTTATTTAAGAATGGTTAACCAAGTATGCAAATTCTGTTACCGGCACAGCCCTACAGAAAGAGGTACATCTAAACATTCATAGGTGACACTCCAGTTCATCACTATGGAACCCAAGTCTACTACAATTAACAGCTCAACAGGATCTTGCAGGTAGAAGTAGTAACCCTTCAAAGAGACCTTAGAGCTTAGAACAACACACATATTTGAAATGCATACTGCTCAATTCTGCATATATTTTTTGAGGTGCTTTTGTTGTAGGTGTCAGGGGGGGTGATTAGTGTTAATGGTGGCGAAGATGGAAATTTGGGGGGCGGTTGAATTGTGGAACAATTTTATTCCCAGCTCTCCATGACTTTTGCAGATGGTCTGTGGGACAGATAAAAGCAAAGAGAAATTAATATAATAGTAAATTGACCTATTGGAAAGAATTGCCTTTTTTATTAGTTCTACCATGCAAGAATGATGGAAAAAAACGTATTTTTCAAATACACTGCTCAAAGAAATTAAGGGAACACTTAATCATCACAGTATAACGGCAAGTCAATTAAACCAAACCGGTCTTGCTGGATGATGTTGCAGGCAGCATAACATTCGCCACGGCGTCAAGTAGTGCGGACATGTGCTCAGTGTGAACCTGCTCTCATCTGTGAAGAAAACGGGGTGCCAATGGCGAACCTGCCGATTCTGGTGTTCTCTGGCAAATGCCAATCGAACTGCATGGTGCTGGGCTGTGAGCACAGGTCCCACTACAGGACGTTGGGCCCTCAGGCCACCCTCATGGAGTCTGTTTCTGACAGTTTGGCCAGAAAAATGCATACAAGTAGCCCGCTGGAGGTCATTTTGTAGGGTTCTGGCAGCGCTCCTCCTGTTCCTCCTCGCACAAAGGAGCAGATACCGGTCCTGCTGCTGGGTTGTTGCCCTTCTACGGCCCTGTCCAGCTTTCCTCGTGTAATGGCCCGTCTCCTGGTATCTCCTCCACGCTCTTGAGACAGGAAGGAAGGATAAGGAGAGAGAAATGGTCTGTGGCCACCACCTGCAAAACCATTTACTTTTTGGGGGTTGTCTTGCTGTTGCCTCTCCTGTCCATCTGTTGTCACTTTTATTTGCACCAAAGTAAAATCACATTGATTCACAATTATTTACGCTTCCCAACTGGACAAATCGATATCCCATAAGTTTAACTGACTTGGTGTTATACTGTGTTGATTACGTAAGTGTTCCCTTAATTTCTTTGAGCAGTGTATTTTTATGACCTCCAAGCACTTGTTTAAAAACTCTTTCAAAAATTAATTTTTAATAAATTTGATTTAACTTTTACTACATAAAGGTAATGTATTTTTGCATAGAATAGAATCAGTGTTTCCTCACTGATTCACTGAAAATGTACTGAATGGAGATCTACATTTAAGCAATTTGCCACAATAGTGACAGTATGCATGGTTAGAAGAAAATGTTTGAAAATTGTGTTCATCCAAATGAGTTATTTGGATGAACACAAAATGGCTTAAACACCAGAACAAGTGTTTATCACTGACATAAAAGACAAATGTTGATAGACAGAATATATCAAACTAATGAAAATATACTGTAGCTAAAGGACCAAGGAACCTATCATTTTTTATTTGGGAGATCAGGAACTAGTTTTAATTGGTAAAAACCACCTTTGAATATCTGTACATTTGTGGACACCATACATGAAAGGATTATCTTAAAACTCACTTTCTTTTTCTAGCTCTGTCGTCATCTGTCGTTTCAAGGTCATCTCTATTTGTTGCCTTAATGAGCTTTTTTCTGGCCTTCTCGTATGTTGCTTAAAACAAAACGTGTGTTTATAACAATACTGGGGTCAGTGTACATTTAATACTTAAAGCAGAGTAGATAAAAGTGTAGTAAAGACAAGGTAAGTACAAAGGGCTAATTGGATTGGCTAGTTACTGTCTGATTGGATGGTCATAATGTGGTTGTATTAGGTTAGGTCATCACTGTGGGGTGGGTATAGAATTAATGTATAGCCCTACAGCAAACCATTCTATACTACTGTTCAACAGAAATGATTACAATGTAAATAAATGTAAGAGACTTACCGTACTCTCTGAGAACCGAAACAAATAACTCATTCCATTCCTCGTCGGGCTCTTCACAGTGTTCTACAGCTCTTTTTTACTGCTCTTTTACATTTTCATAAGGGGGCCAGAAACGTATTATTTTTATCTAAACTCAACCAGTTTGTTGGTGCGAATTCCACTTAATTTTTTTGCTGTGAAGACCACCACTGCATACATAGTCTTTATAAACAGTATTATGACACACATACACACACAATCATATGTCATATATATAATTTGCAACACCAAAATAATGAAAATGCCCGCCAGCAACCTCATGTATGGGAGTTGTGGAAGGAGTAGACATTAAGGTCTGTCCATCCCTGGGTAGGTCTGGGAAATGCTTCCTCAGTATATGTAAGAGACTGGAAATGTGGCACAATGGAATATTACTCTGAGCAGCCAACTCTTTGAGTTCAGTACGTAAATCTGGCCTACTCTCTATCTCTAACTCGGATGATACAGAGTAACCGTCAGTAGTATAATATGATTCGGTATCTGTCAAAAAGTGATTGATGGGGTCAAAAGGTCAATTTTATGAATATTGATGAGTTTGTGAAAAAATACGATTATGCATAAATTATTTTTTTATTTATGATTTTTTTATTTTTATGATTATGATGATGCATCATCATTCGGGGCGGGGGTTTGTGGGTTTTTCGTTTCAAGGGTTTGGCGATGTCATTTTATTGGGAATTGTTGTAAGCGTTGTGGTTTTGTGACGAATTGTTTTTAGGGTTGGGGACAGGGTGCTTAGGGTGACATATTGGCAATGTAATGTGTTGTACATTTGTTTTATTTGAAAAACATCGTGAAAAAGTATGGTTGTATAAATGTATATGTTGTTAGTTGTAGCAGTAGTAGCAGCGGCAATTACGTTTTATTTTTAAAAAGCCGTTTGTGCTAGCGGCAGCAGCCGCTTGTTAAAAAGAATAGAATAATCCAAGCAGTTTTGTTAAAACGTGAAAAATCGCTATACACGATACGCTAAAACATTATACAGAATCATTGTAAAGACACTTGTTAGATGCCAAGAAGGAAGAAAAATAAACTCCGGGGTGAAAGGCGTTCGCAAAGCATAGTCCGTGAACATAGGGAGAGAACGTTGTCGAAAAAACTTAGAAACTTTTTCAGAGTCCGCGAAATCACAATATTGTACAAAAATAGACAAAAGATAGGTTCAAAAGGCGAGATAGCGCGTTTAAAAGCCTAGAATGGTTCGCGAGAAAGACTATGAAGAAAATAATTTAAATAAAAGAATATGTTACGTTTTAAAGAATTAAAACGAAAAACGAAAAAATAACTCTGAAGGTTTCAAGTCGTTGCGGAGCATATACAACCAGCGTGTTGACAGCTCGCGGCCAGCGGGTATGACTAAATTTGTCCAGACATGTTTCAAGCATGAATACGACACCCAAGCTTCCCGTCACGTGTAATTTGACGCGCGTTCGCTTACGCAGACCAACGTCGGAGGGCTGGTCCAAAGAGGTTTTGGCGCGAAAACGGTAAATGTCAAAGTGGCTGTTTGATGGGGTTCAACAGGGGTCAAGAAGTACATGATAGCTTTTAGCAGCTGTAGCTTGGTGCGGGGGTTTGGTGCGGGCGGGTCCATACGCGTGAAGTACGGTTAGCTAGCTGACTGTTTGTACAACTTTCTTCAAATAGCCCACTCAAATGTAATGGCGGCATTCTAAAACTCGTTAGTTGTTGTAACTTCACCGATTTTTTATTTTTACGTTTTTTAAAAAAAGAAGAAAAAAGTAAATTAGACGCAGCACTGTGTAGGCGATTCAAAGCACAAGGATATAATCTACTGGTTGGTCATGGAGATGTCTGTGTAAATTTTTTTATTTTATTTGTTCTAAAACTTTAATTTGGAAAACCGTTTGCTACCTTGGTAGGCTATTAAATAGTCCACGCAGAAAATGGCCTATTGCATAAAGTTATGTATGCTAATGTATGGCTATGGACGTTTTCAGTATTCCAGGGTCCTGTATAATGATGCGGTCTAAACGGGTTAGTTGGATAAATGTGTGCCGAAATTTATTATAACACATTGGTAATACATTACGGGGGCATAAAGTGTGCGACTTTCTTTGTTTATTTATGCGTCTTAACCAGTTTGTATGCAACACGTGCTTTACATGGGGTAACAAGATACGACTTTCCACTGTTTTAGTTTTTTATCTGTTTATTTATTTTGTCCTTACAAGCAAAAATGTTAGATTTAAGACGCGATAATCAACTGAAGCCTTTCCACGTTGGATTTTTTCAGTATACAAAGGGGGGAAATTATCAGGCATGCGAACGCAGTAGTGTTTTCAGTTATCATGGCAACTAAAGTTACATAACGTAGACTGTTTAGAGTGGCGCTAGTAGGATTTAAAGGCGGATTTCGTTGCATAGTCAAAAACATAATGGTTTTTAAGCAGTAGTACGTGGGGTGCTGACAACCTAGGCAAACAAAAGCTAATAAAGAAAAGTGAAACTTGAGTTAATTGGTCTGGTAATGAAATGTTAATGAACTGTTTTGTGATAAATCCATTTAGTAAATAAAATTATATCAAAGTTCAATATTTGAAAAAGTGATTCAAGCCACATATTATAAACTAATTCAGGCACTGTTGTAATTGTGTGTGTGTGTGTGTGTGTGCGTGTGCGCGAGCGCACTATGGTTTTTAAATAATAAAGTTTGTTTATTTGAACATTGTTGCGACAAGATTGCAAAAGTGTAATGTTTTCAAAAGTATACCAACAGTGTATTCCTAATATTAGAGGACCCCACAACACACATAATTGAATAGGTCTTTGAATGTCAGTCTACCCTTCAGATTAAGAGGCAGTAAACAGCAGACAGTAGATTTTGGTGGGTTTTGTGGTGTTTATTCTGCTAATTATCAAATGTTATATTGAAGCATTGTGTATTGTAGGTTATAGTAAATACAATTATATCAAAGTTCAAATGAAAAAAAGATGTGCACGGTGTTTTGGCTGTTTTTATTTTATTTTGTTTTTTTCTTTCAAGTTTACAATATTTGAAAAAGTGATTCCAGACACTTACTATAAACGAATTCAGGCACAGGGGGTAATTGTGTGTGTGTGTGTGCGTGTGTGTGTGTGTGTGTGCGTGCGCACGCAGGTGCTATGGGTTTTTAAATAATAAAGTTTGTTTGTTGTGACAGGGTTGCAAAAGTGTAATGTTTTAAAAACTAGGGCTATACCAACAGTGTATTACTAATAATAGAGGACCCCACAACACAACTAATTAAATAGGTCTTTCTGCAGAAGTCAAACTTACCATAATGAAAGGTGCTACAGCACTTTTGAAATAAAATGATTCAGTTCAACAGTTTTGTTAACTGTTCGCTTTGCGAAATGTTTACGTGAACCCCCCTTGGAAATCTTATCGCAAACAACACATGGTTGGGGAGGGGGGCAACGAACATTTCGCAAAGCGTTTCCACAGGCCAAATTGGACACATGTTTACTGACAAGTTGCGACAAACCGCAGCGTGCACACCCACACGTTTCTTTGGCAAATTGCTCGACGGCCCGAGATACAGGTCCCTCCACTATTATTGCCACCCCTGGTAACGATGTGTGAAAAGGTTTATAAAAAATTCAACGTTTGGTGAATTAGCTGTTTCAAAAGATTTTCTGGTGCTCTTACAAGCGATACTATAACGTCTCTGCATTTGAACGTATCACGTTGGCCTAGATTTAGCAGTAAACTATGCTGGGACCGTATGTAATACATGGTTGGTTGGTAAAATGGTCGCGCAAGTCATCAAGGGCCTGAGGTATCAAATGAGCCTCAAACCATCTCTCTGCAGCCCGATATGCCGTAGATATGTATGGATCACTTGAAGGGTGACTTACTTTTTAACATGACTGTACATTGCTTTTCCCCGCATACACGGTAGAGTGCTCTTAAAAAGATGTTTTAAGATACAATTTAGGTAAGTAAACGTAATCTGAATAATGCTTACAACTAAAATATTGGTATTGATGAAACTAGTATACTATTGTTGTGTATAGCTTATTATGTGTTGCTTACAAACATTTGCGCATGTGTAACAACATTTTGAAGCTGCCTGTACGCTTAGATGATAAAATCAGACCTCTTTTCGAGTGTATTTAGAGATCTATTAGCTGTTAGCCTACGACCACAAATGTCCAAATAATGTGGCACGTTTGTGTTGGTGACATAATTATGCGAAAGAGTAAGTCTTAAACAGAAAAGATCAAGCCATTCAATGCATGTAACATGTTGATTTAGAATGGCCAATGTTGAAAAATTACAATATTAATCAACTCTGTGGTACGTTTGAACACATTTACTAAAATATTGTAATTTGTGTAAACATCTAAACAGACCATTGTGGCGGCCTAGCAATTATACACGGTTAGTCTTGAAAAACCCCAAACAGGTTTGCAACAAAGTGCTTTTCAATTGATCTGATCTTGAAAAAAACTTTAAAGTGTTTCAAAACTATTGTTCAGTTGATTGTGGTACCCTTATGTCTTTCAATGGTTGGCAGTCTGAAGAAAATACTGTACAAAAGTTCCATTACTTGCATGTTTGTGTGTACTGTGTACTTTAATTCAACAACAACATGATATGCTCGCTCTGTTTTAAACAACAAAATAATTAAACGCTTCCGTTTAATTGTACCAAGGTAATGCCTGTCGTCCTCTATGCACCTTTGTTGTTATGCGTTTCATGTCAGTATAGGGTACACTTTTTCTGGTTTTGATACCCCTTCTAACAACACACTGTTACCATATCTAGTGTTTCAAGCCTCAAAAACTTAGAACCAAAAACAACAACAACTTGTAAATAATATTGAGTGTCTTTTTGTGTATTAAATGCTTTTTAAAAACATAGTCATTTCACAACAAAACAACATTTGTACAATATTGAGTCTTGGGGCACCATAATGTCACACACACACACACACACACAGCCACCGTAAAGAGACAATGCATGTAACATGTTGATTTAGAATGGCCAATGTTGAAAAATTACAATATTAATCAACTCTGTGGTGCGTTTGAACACATTTACTAAAATATTGTAATTTGTGTAAACATCTAAACAGGCCATTGTGGCTGCCTATCAATTATACACGGTTCGTCTTGAAAAACCCCAAACAGGTATGCCACAAAAGTGCTTTTCAATTGATCTGATCTTGAAACAAACTTTAAAGTGTTTCAAAACTATTGTTCAGTTGATTGTGGTACCCTTATGTCTTTCAATGGTTGGCAGTCTGAAGAAAATACTGTACAAAAGTTCCATTACTTGCATGTTTGTGTGTACTGTGTACTTTAATTCAACAACAACATGATATGCTCGCTCTGTTTTAAACAACAAAATAATTAAACGCTTCCGTTTAATTGTACCAAGGTAATGCCTGTCGTCCTCTATGCACCTTTGTTGTTATGCGTTTCATGTCAGTATAGGGTACACTTTTTCTGGTTTTGATACCCCTTCTAACAACACACTGTTACCATATCTAGTGTTTCAAGCCTCAAAAACTTAGAACCAAAAACAACAACAACTTGTAAATAATATTGAGTGTCTTTTTGTGTATTAAATGCTTTTTAAAAACATAGTCATTTCACAACAAAACAACATTTGTACAATATTGAGTCTTGGGGCACCATAATGTCACACACACACACACACACACAGCCACCGTAAAGAGACAATGCATGTAACATGTTGATTTAGAATGGCCAATGTTGAAAAATTACAATATTAATCAACTCTGTGGTGCGTTTGAACACATTTACTAAAATATTGTAATTTGTGTAAACATCTAAACAGGCCATTGTGGCTGCCTATCAATTATACACGGTTCGTCTTGAAAAACCCCAAACAGGTATGCCACAAAAGTGCTTTTCAATTGATCTGATCTTGAAACAAACTTTAAAGTGTTTCAAAACTATTGTTCAGTTGATTGTGGTACCCTTATGTCTTTCAATGGTTGGCAGTCTGAAGAAAATACTGTACAAAAGTTCCATTGTTTGCATGGTTTGTGTGTAATGTGTACTTTAATTCAGCAACAACAAGATATGCTCGCTCTGTTTTAAACAACAAAATAATTAAACGCTTCCGTTTAATTGTACCAAGGTAATGCCTGTCGTCACCTACGCACCTTTGGTGTTATGCGTTTCATGTCAGTATAGGGTACACTTTTTCTGGTTTTGATAACCCTTCTAACAACACACTGTCACCATATCTATTGTTTCAAGCCTCAAAAACTTAGAACCAAAAACAACAACTTGTAAATAATATTGACAGTGTCTTTTTGTGTATTAAATGCTTTTTAAAAACATAGTCACTTCACAACAAAACAACATTTGTACAATATTGAGTCTTAGGGCACCATAATGTCACACACACACACACACAGCCACCGTAAAGAGACTTTAGTGTCCTTAGTCTCTTCACATGTTGGCTGTTCTTGTTGGCACCATAGTGTGACCCCGACTGGAGACAATCTCTCAGTCTCTGTTATGCATTGCGTTTTGATGCTGCAAAAATCTGTCTCTTAATCAGGCTATGATGCCCTCTATTTTCACCTGTAGGTCTATATCGTCATTCAAAAACAACTCTTGTGGAAATAAAATACAACTTAATAAGTTTAAACAACTCATGGTCCTTCTGTTGATGTCTGTTTAAAAGTTCCGTTATTTACATGTAAGTGAGTAATGAATAGCCTACTTTAATTCTGTTACATCCAACATTCTAACGCAACATATCACCGGTTTTAATGGTTTGACCTTTTCAGTTTAAGACCTTAACTTTCACATATTTTTATACCACACTATCTGTAGCTATCGACCTCTTTTCCCATAACAGAGAAAAACCCTCAAAATACACTTGGTTAGATCGGTCTTTAGATGGTTAGATGTTTATGTTTGTGTGCATAAGTCCTATTACCTAAACGATCGGTCACGTTGTCCATGTTCGTCCTGTTATTTTGTTAAAAGCCACATAGTGGGCTACAGGGCAATGCCCTACGGAAGGATAGAGAAAATGGATACCTTTGATCTAGCGTTTGGCGTTGCCGCCATGTACTCGCATATATTCCTCTGTTTGTTATCCAAGACGTCTTCTGGAAGTCTTTCCCATGTGGTCTAGCGGTTAGGATTTCTGGTTTTCACCCAGGCTGTCCGGGTTCGACCCCCGGTATGGGAATGGTTACTTTTAAATCAAAACAATGAAAATAATTATCTGTTGTCTTTGCCCAAAGGAATGGGTCTGGTTGGGTTATTTAAGTATTTGTGACAATGAAAGAATACTTTCCAACAATCAGTCTACATGTCCATTAGCCACGTTTTTTATTGAAGTTGAACTCCCACTAAACTATCTACTGAATATTTTGTTTCTGGCCATACAAATGGCAAAGCAACTTGTTCATCTGGAAAATCCAAAACTCCAAGATCATTTAATTGTTGTTCTAAAAATGGTCTGGTTGAAGTGGTATATTCTTGGCAAAAGCATACCTGCTGGGTTGGACTCCTGGTATGGGAATCTAATATGAACAAGCTGTACGATATTGTCCCTATACTGAATCCTATGTTGGTAAAACTCTGGCTGATGGTGGGGTGGTTGTTCTTGGATTGCGTAGTTGGTAATTATGTGCCAAAATATATTTTTCAATAGTCATCGGACATTTACATGAAACATAGCTTTCACGGCGCGTGTGAAAATGCAACTTATGTCTTTTCTTTGCAGGTAGTCGTCATTCAACAATAACTCTTGTGGAAATAAAATACAACTTAATAAGTTTAAACAACTCCTTGTCATTCTGTTGATGTCTGTTTAAAAGTTCCGTTATTTACATGTAAGTAAAGTGAGTAATGAATAGCCTCCTTTAATTCTGTTACATCGAACATTCTAACGCAACATATCACCGGCTTTAATGGTTTGACCTTTTCAGTTTAAGACCTTAACTTTCACATATTTTTATACCACACTATCTGTAGCTCGCAACCTCTTTTCCCATAACAGAGAAAAACCCCCTCAAAATACACATGGTTAGATCGGTCTTTAGATGGTTAGCTGTTTATGTTTGTGCGCATAAGTCCTATTACCTAAACGATAGGTTACGTTGTCCACGTTCGTCCTGTTATTTTGTTAAAATCTACATAGTTACAAACAAAACACCCCATTTAAAAATAAAATTGTATCATGCACACACACACAAACACACACACACACACACACACACACACACACACACACACTCCTGAAAAAATAAATAACTTCCTGGTGAACCCCCTCCTGGTGATACCGAAGCTGTGGCCTTAAACATTTGTTGTGGTATGTTCCGCGCATTAAGATGAGCAAAGCTGAAATAAAATTTGATATGTATAAGAATAAAATTACACAGTCATTTAACAAAACTGTTGAACTGAATCATTTTATTTCAAAAGTGCTGTAGCACCTTTCATTATGGTAAGTTTGACTTCTGCAGAAAGACCTATTTAATTAGTTGTGTTGTGGGGTCCTCTATTATTAGTAATACACTGTTGGTATAGCCCTAGTTTTTAAAACATTACACTTTTGCAACCCTGTCACAACAAACAAACTTTATTATTTAAAAACCCATAGCACCTGCGTGCGCACGCACACACACACACACACACGCACACACACACACACAATTACCCCCTGTGCCTGAATTCGTTTATAGTAAGTGTCTGGAATCACTTTTTCAAATATTGTAAACTTGAAAGAAAAAAACAAAATAAAATAAAAACAGCCAAAACACCGTGCACATCTTTTTTTCATTTGAACTTTGATATAATTGTATTTACTATAACCTACAATACACAATGCTTCAATATAACATTTGATAATTAGCAGAATAAACACCACAAAACCCACCAAAATCTACTGTCTGCTGTTTACTGCCTCTTAATCTGAAGGGTAGACTGACATTCAAAGACCTATTCAATTATGTGTGTTGTGGGGTCCTCTAATATTAGGAATACACTGTTGGTATACTTTTGAAAACATTACACTTTTGCAATCTTGTCGCAACAATGTTCAAATAAACAAACTTTATTATTTAAAAACCATAGTGCGCTCGCGCACACGCACACACACACACACACACACACAATTACAACAGTGCCTGAATTAGTTTATAATATGTGGCTTGAATCACTTTTTCAAATATTGAACTTTGATATAATTTTATTTACTAAATGGATTTATCACAAAACAGTTCATTAACATTTCATTACCAGACCAATTAACTCAAGTTTCACTTTTCTTTATTAGCTTTTGTTTGCCTAGGTTGTCAGCACCCCACGTACTACTGCTTAAAAACCATTATGTTTTTGACTATGCAACGAAATCCGCCTTTAAATCCTACTAGCGCCACTCTAAACAGTCTACGTTATGTAACTTTAGTTGCCATGATAACTGAAAACACTACTGCGTTCGCATGCCTGATAATTTCCCCCCTTTGTATACTGAAAAAATCCAACGTGGAAAGGCTTCAGTTGATTATCGCGTCTTAAATCTAACATTTTTGCTTGTAAGGACAAAATAAATAAACAGATAAAAAACTAAAACAGTGGAAAGTCGTATCTTGTTACCCCATGTAAAGCACGTGTTGCATACAAACTGGTTAAGACGCATAAATAAACAAAGAAAGTCGCACACTTTATGCCCCCGTAATGTATTACCAATGTGTTATAATAAATTTCGGCACACATTTATCCAACTAACCCGTTTAGACCGCATCATTATACAGGACCCTGGAATACTGAAAACGTCCATAGCCATACATTAGCATACATAACTTTATGCAATAGGCCATTTTCTGCGTGGACTATTTAATAGCCTACCAAGGTAGCAAACGGTTTTCCAAATTAAAGTTTTAGAACAAATAAAATAAAAAAATTTACACAGACATCTCCATGACCAACCAGTAGATTATATCCTTGTGCTTTGAATCGCCTACACAGTGCTGCGTCTAATTTACTTTTTTCTTCTTTTTTTAAAAAACGTAAAAATAAAAAATCGGTGAAGTTACAACAACTAACGAGTTTTAGAATGCCGCCATTACATTTGAGTGGGCTATTTGAAGAAAGTTGTACAAACAGTCAGCTAGCTAACCGTACTTCACGCGTATGGACCCGCCCGCACCAAACCCCCGCACCAAGCTACAGCTGCTAAAAGCTATCATGTACTTCTTGACCCCTGTTGAACCCCATCAAACAGCCACTTTGACATTTACCGTTTTCGCGCCAAAACCTCTTTGGACCAGCCCTCCGACGTTGGTCTGCGTAAGCGAACGCGCGTCAAATTACACGTGACGGGAAGCTTGGGTGTCGTATTCATGCTTGAAACATGTCTGGACAAATTTAGTCATACCCGCTGGCCGCGAGCTGTCAACACGCTGGTTGTATATGCTCCGCAACGACTTGAAACCTTCAGAGTTATTTTTTCGTTTTTCGTTTTAATTCTTTAAAACGTAACATATTCTTTTATTTAAATTATTTTCTTCATAGTCTTTCTCGCGAACCATTCTAGGCTTTTAAACGCGCTATCTCGCCTTTTGAACCTATCTTTTGTCTATTTTTGTACAATATTGTGATTTCGCGGACTCTGAAAAAGTTTCTAAGTTTTTTCGACAACGTTCTCTCCCTATGTTCACGGACTATGCTTTGCGAACGCCTTTCACCCCGGAGTTTATTTTTCTTCCTTCTTGGCATCTAACAAGTGTCTTTACAATGATTCTGTATAATGTTTTAGCGTATCGTGTATAGCGATTTTTCACGTTTTAACAAAACTGCTTGGATTATTCTATTCTTTTTAACAAGCGGCTGCTGCCGCTAGCACAAACGGCTTTTTAAAAATAAAACGTAATTGCCGCTGCTACTACTGCTACAACTAACAACATATACATTTATACAACCATACTTTTTCACGATGTTTTTCAAATAAAACAAATGTACAACACATTACATTGCCAATATGTCACCCTAAGCACCCTGTCCCCAACCCTAAAAACAATTCGTCACAAAACCACAACGCTTACAACAATTCCCAATAAAATGACATCGCCAAACCCTTGAAACGAAAAACCCACAAACCCCCGCCCCGAATGATGATGCATCATCATAATCATAAAAATAAAAAAATCATAAATAAAAAAATAATTTATGCATAATCGTATTTTTTCACAAACTCATCAATATTCATAAAATTGACCTTTTGACCCCATCAATCACTTTTTGACAGATACCGAATCATATTATACTACTACCGTCATCCATCTCACTGTCAAGCCTGAAACTGTGACCCAATGATGTGATTCAGCAGCGTATTGAGCGTAAAGCTGAACAGGTCAGTCAGAGTCAGACTCGTCACCACAGCTGTGGTCATCATGAATCAATTCAGATATCACCATATCTTCAAGTGGGTCACAATTTCTTTTGGTAATCTCATTCATTACAGCATCAGTTTTTCTCTTTACTAAACGCCGTATAGCTAGATCTTCCAGACAATATTTTGGTGCCGATAGATTCGGTCATTGTTTTACTATGCTGTTTGTAGCTCAAAGTGTAACGTTAATGTATTACATGGTTTGGTTAGTTAACGTTAACTGAATACTAAAATACTGTTTTAATACTAGTTAAAATGATATGTAGCCAGTTAGCTAGCGGTAACATTAAGTTAGCAGCCAGCTAATGTATTCTATCTGACCACAGATATCCAGCTACGAACTTATCGAGGGTAAGTTAACGTTAATTTAGCTGTAAAAAAAAAAGAAAAGGAAATCAATACAATTGCTGTACAATGGCCATGATATTAACTAGGTTACCTGGTTGAGAGTAGATAATTTAGAGATTTTTTTTTAGGGAGTTAGCAAAGTTAGCTGCACTTTACTTAGTTTTTTTCCCGTTGAATGCAAAGCTAAGATGAAGCAACCGTTCTTTTATGAAGTTAGAATTTTCATAAATTTCAAACTTCTGTTTCACAAAACAGTGCTGTGACAGTCATTTAAAGTATTTCTGTGGCGTAAACATGTAAAAAAAATTATAAAACATATCAGTCTTTAAACCATGCCAGTATGATGGCATAATTAAGCAATTCAGCACAAACATATTGTTAATTAAAGGTTTAAACGTTACAATAGATTACTTCTGTTCCCCATAGTTTAATGCTGTTAGTCTAAATGGGCCCAATGTCATCGATTCGGGGAGATCATGTAGCTTTGCCTGTTTTTGTCATAATTTGAATTATGTGATTCAACACTGGATCAAAGGCAGAAGTACCTGTGGCGCTTAACAACAGACCGCTGCAAGAGAAATTGGGGAAAAAGAGGCTGAAGTAGGCTATGCTCATGCTTTGCTCTTTAATTCTTGTAATACTGTCTTATCCCCTGTTTGATGCTTATAATTGTATTGTCAACTGTCTTGTTGTCTAACTTTGTTTTGTCAAGTCCATCTTGTAAAATAAATTTCAATCTCAATGGGGTCTTCCTGGTTAAATAAAATATTTTTAAAAACATTGGTGCAGTTCAGATTATTGTAATTTCATGTTTTTAATGTTTATGAATGTTAATAGAACACCGAGACTAGTAATAATGTTTATTAATTTTTTTTAAAAAAAAACACCTATATTTGATATTTATATTTGTGTTCAGTATAGGACAGTTGCAATTATACTTCAGGATGGTTCTGGGACAGTGCTGGGGAAAAAGTGAGTATAAAGACCCCTGCAACATTTTTTTACTAATGTGAAGCACTCAGTCAAGCAACACATGATAGGAAAACCAACTGGAATGTATTATTTAAAAGATGGCTATCTTGTTTAATGTCACTGAATGCTCTAGTTTGTCGTAACTGTGGAATTTTCCCTTTGACTTCTATCTCTATAATGAATCCTAGTCATACACTTTTGTTGAATTTGTTTTTCAGATTTCGTCAGAGGGGTTTATCCTATTGTGAAATACTACACATAGCTACACAGTGCAAGCCTTCCAGTGTATGGGTTTCCTTTGTCAAAAGATTATTTACAGTAGCCTACCATAAAACTCTTTCAGTTCTTACATAATATAGTTGCTTTGGAGCCTGGCAGAGGATTTACATTTGTATTATGACACACACACACACACACACACACACACACATATATATATATATATATATATATATATTAGTCAGGTCCATAAGTATTTGGACAGTGACACAATTTTTGTTATTTTGGCTCTGTACTCCAGCACATTGGAATGGAACAGTCACTGTGAAGTTAAAGTGCAGACTCAGTTTTAATTTGATATATTTCTATCAAATGGTATTGGCACCCTTGCATTGTAAGTATAAAATGTACAATATCATAACAGTTTTATTGGGTTTATTTATTGTTTATAGAATAAAAAATATATCTGTTTAAACTTTTTTTAAAAGGAAAAAGAAAATGTCCTGCAGTATTAATGGCACCCTTTTCTAATACTTAATACGTAATGCTGCGTGATGTAATGCCCAGCAAGTTTGCCAGGCAGCCCCGCTCTTTGCACAAAGTGGATCGCTGGGAAGGCAACGTTCTGCCAGTTTCTGTTTTATACTGGGCCAGTGGTTCTTCGGGACATATTGCCAGACAATCAGTACGAGCACTTCCTGTCATTGACAGTGGGCATGCCAATCCTTTTGGAGGCTGATGATCAGAAGAGAGAGGCCTATTTGGGTTACGCTACAAAGCTCCTCAAGCACTTTGTGGACAACTGTGAGGAATTTTACGGGCCGCTATTCACGGTTTATAATGTCCACAGTGTGCAACATTTGCCTGAAGATGTTGTTCATTTCAAGTGCTCCCTCAACGATGTCTCCAGCTTCCCATTTGAGAACTACCTCCAAGCAATAAAGAAGATGGTGAGAAATAGTCACAATCTGGCTGAGAAGACCAAGACGGCCAAACCAGACACGCCGCTATGTGTCTGCACAGACACAGGACTGCTGCTTCCTTCTGAGGGATGACAGCTATGCCTTTGTCCTGGAGAAGAGGTGTTATGGAACACTGGTCACTGATGTCATTGGGCAGGATGACACAGAGGACCTCTTCCAGACTCCGTGCATGTCCAAGCTCCTTGACATTGTGTATGTTAAGAGCCCAATGGACAAAGCCAAAAGGCGAATATTGCCACACAGGGACTTGTACAGAAAAGCGGTGTGCCTTCCTTATTCTGAAGAATTTGCAGTCTTCCCTCTTCTCCACAGTGCTGAATGACTAGAACTAGTCATTGTCCTATTAATGGTAATGATGTTAATGAAAAGTTATGGTTCAGTGTTGCATTGTGGTTCCTTTAGAAAGTCCTTGTTAACATCTTTTTTTCCCAGGTAATGGCTGAGAAGGCAGAGAGTCTTTGATGGATTTGTAACAGGTGAGTTAATTTAATCTCATTCCAAGAAGTTGTATTATGACACCTCTTCTAAACTTGTCAAGGCATTGGTTTTAGATTTCACCTCTTCCCAGTGCTATCTCTAGAATTTGCATAGGCTTCTAAGCTCTTCTTAATGCTATCATATTTTCAAAGATTATTCTGTAAGCGAGGAGACGAGGGAAAGCCAGACTAGGGGCAAGAGATCCGCCAATCCATGGCGTGAGTATTAAGGATCATGTTATAGTACCATCGCAACGTTTTGCTTTCCAAGTTGTAGAATGCCAATTCTTTTGGCACTCTTATCTGGTTTCCTAAACAACGGAGAAAACATTTAAAAAACCGACCAAAACTTTTCCACAACCACCCAAGAAATTCAAGAGAATTGTGAGAAATGTGATATTTATTTGATTTTGCACAACATGTTTTCACCACCAATGTGTTGACTCAAAATACAGTTTCTTCCTGTATAACTAAGTCAAGTTATGTTGTCATTCATTAAATTTTTTCCTGGTGTGGTAATATTTGGGCTCATCTTTGATTTAAGTCAGGGCTTCCCAACCTTGTTCCTGGACATCTACCATCCTGCACGTTTTCACTCCAACCCTAACAAAGCACACCTCATTCAACAGCTATTGAGCTGCTAATTGGTAGAATTAGGTGTGCCAAATTATGGTTGAAAAAAACCTACAGGATTGTACATCTCCAGGAACAGGGTTGGGCAGCCCTGATGTAAGTTGTGCCATGTTGTCACTTGTTTTCCTCATTGCCAGAGTATTCTCTCTTTTTTTGTAAAAGCTGGTGGGTTGTCTTTGGATGAGACATGGGTTCCTACTGCTTGCTCTACCCCTGGGACTCCGAAGAGATCCACAGAAGAATCACCAATTATAATACACACAGGAAACACTGATGCACTATTTTGACAAGTTTGCCCTAAACAGGTAATAATGTCTGACTGCTTGCTTTGTGTCTTTGTATCCTCAAAGCCCGGATGCTCAGCTAAAAATATCTCAAATGCTTTAAATGACAACAAAAACCAGAAACACGCGGGAGAAAACGAGCAACTACTGTTAAAACGGATCGAAGAATAGTCAGAATGGCAAAGATTCAGCCAATCATCACCTCCAGAAAGACCAAAGATGATCTAAAATTACCTGTAAGTGCTGTTACAGTCAGAAGACGTTTGATCGAAGCTAAGCTATCAGCAGGAAGCCCCTGTAAAGCACCATTGTTGAAAAAATGGCATGTGCAGAATCGGTTAAAATTTGTAAGGAACACATCGATTGGCCCAAAGAGAAATGGCGTAACATTCTGTAGACTGAGAGTAAAATTGTTCTTTTCGGGTCTAGTGGTCGTCCACAGTACGTCAGACGACCCCCGGGTACTGAATTCAAGCCACAGTACACTGTGGTGGTGCAACAATCATGGTATGGGGACACTACGGTGTTGGGCCTATTTATCGTATACCAGGGATCATGGATCAGTTTGAATACATCAAAATACTTGGAGATTATGTTGCTGTATGCCAAAGAGGAAATGCCCCTGAAATGGGTGTTTCAACAAGACAACGACCCCAAACACACGAGAAAGCGAGCAACATCTTGGTTCCAGACTAAAAGGATTGAGGTAATGGAGTGCCCGGCTCAATCCCCCGACCTCAACCTCATTGAAAACCTGTGGGGTGACATTAAAGATGCAGTTTCTGAAGCAAAACCCAAAAATTCACAGGAACTGTGGAATGTAGTTTGTTCATCCTGGGCTGAAATACCTGTTTCTAGGTGCCAGAAGTTGGTTGACTCGATGCAACGCAGATGCGCAGCAGTTATCAAAAACAATGGTTATGCAACTAAATATTAGTACAGTAATTTAAAGTGAAGTTAAATCTTCAGTTTATACAGTTAAGTGTTTGAGTTTGAAGAGAAAAATGTCGACACTGCTATTTTATTAAACAAATTAATATTACTTTTCTTTGTTTCCTGTAAAAGAATAACAGACTAGATAAAATGTGTTAATGCTTTGATTTGGAATTGAATATGTAATGTTTCCACTGCATTTGAAATATGGAACTAAAAGCTATTAAAAAATTGTGTTATTTGAACACAACTGTATATTAGACAAATATACGTTGAAAAAACTTTCACTTTTGAACTATTTTTAGACGTCTACCATAGATGTCTATTCAACATCTTTTAGACCAGAAAATGCTCATTGAGGTCACTGGAAAAATTGGTTGGAATTGGATCTAAATGTGAACTAGACATCTACAAATATACTTTTGAACTATTTTCAGATGTCTATTAGACATCTACCATAGACATCTATTTAACATCTTTTAGACTAGAAAATGCTCATTGATACATCTATGCCTTTTCATATGTGTCTAAATTGTGTCTACATGTAGACCGGATTTAGCTCGTCAAAGCAATGCCTTGGTAAAATATATCCACATTAATCAACACATCGTTTCTCTTTGAACTTACAATCTAATCACGTATACAAATTGTTAAATACAATATGTGATATATAGTCTATGCAGAAGCCTGCCGGGCTAAAAAAGAGCTAAAAGACGTCTTAGACGATTAGAGCTGATTTAGCGGCTTTTAGATGACCTAATAGTCTAGTGCCCACTGGGTAACATCAAAGTGAATGTGTCCATCAATGTTATTCAGTAATTTTTAAATAGGCTACTATAAAACCTTTTTTATATGCCCAAATTTCCCATTCTACAAGTTCACCTTGTTTTTGTAGGCGTATCAATAAAAACTGTCAGTCAGATAGATACCAGAATTAACTCGAGACTGGATTTACCAGGAAGTGGGCGTTTACAAAGTCCTTAATATTAGTGACGGGCAGTTCGGCTCTTATTTCTGAGTCGGCTCTATTCGTACCATTCAGTTTGAAGAATCGGAGTCTGAGTTGTCATTTTGGTACTTCCGGTTAATACAGAAGAGCCGCTTGAGCCGCATCTTTGAGCCGCATCTTTTTCTTTCAGCGGCGCGACTCGCGAGCTGGAATTAGAAGCTGTTTCAGACAGCAGACCCTAGCTGGTAACAAAGTACACAAAATAAGTTTGTAAACTAGCCTTGAGATTTGATTCAGACCCAAATCATCTGAATGATACTCATTGCTAATATTCTCAATTTACAGTAGCCTACTGTCTCAAGCTAGTTTGCAATCGCAGGTTACGTTTATTTACGACTTTCCCATCTCAGTTTTTTCAATCATAGATTGTAACATTAGATCTTACAGGTAATAATAGACATTGAATAGTTATAGAATGTATGAGAGATAGCCAGCCAAATTTGACAAACAAGCCAGATATTTATTGTGTGTGTCAGTGTGTGCATATGATGTACAGGAGCCTGTGTCGTTTATTTATTAGGACACCATAGGGTTATTTAAATGTGTTTATTTTAACTGTACTTTATTTATTATATCATACACAATTGTAGGCTATTTATTCTGTTCACTGTTGTTGTTGGTCAAGAGTTCTAAAATAAAAATGTTCAAATAAGTGTTTTCTGTCATTTTTTTGTAGCCTAATCTAGCTGAACACAATCGCAATATCGCATATTTGGCCTAATTGTTTCATAGTTCACTGGAATTCGATTGCAATTCTCGCAAACAGCCAAGTTTAATAATTTCGTAATATACAGTCGGCGTCTCGGAATATCATTAGATGTAGGCTAACATAATTCCTTTGTCAATAGGGTTTCCGTTTGAATCACGCTGAGTAGTAAACCCGATTAATAGCTTAATGGTGTACTTCATTTTGCCCTTTGTTAAAACCACAGAACTCTATAAGAACAGTTATGTGGTTAAAACTAAAAAATTACTTCGGTTTGTGTCATGGCTCTGGTTCCGGCTCTATGTGGAGCCGTGGAATATTGCTATGGCTCATGGCTCTTAAATTGAGTCGAGTTGATTTCGTGCTGATCAGTTGGGTAGTATAGCTACTGTAGCTACGTATCTTTCTTTTAACCATTAGTAGTCATAATAACTTTGGAATGAGCTGGGGCGATTATTTGTTATGATCGGTGATAACAGGAACCCAATAGCAGGCAGGAGTGAACAAAAACGATGTTTAATTCCAGAAGGAACAAAATCACAGTCCAGGGGGAAGTCAAGACAGGCAGGGGTCATACACGGGAAGACACGGCAGAGGTACAAAAACAATATCCACGGGGAAGTCAAAAACAGGCAGGGGTCGAACACGGGAAGACACGGCAGTGGTACAGAATAGCAATCCAAAAGAATGGTCGCGAGAACACGTTCAGGGGTCGAAGCCAGAAAATCCGTCAAAACAAATAACAAAAGAACAGACTACAAAAACTGACAAACAAACTCAAAACTAACCTAAACTCGAAACACGGAACAGACTCGGAAAAACAGATAACACTAGAAACACGGAAAACAAAAACTCGGAACAGATAATACTACTACGGGAAAAATACTGGAAACAGACAAGCTACAATTAGTAAGTTTTAAATGACGAACTCGCGACGAGAAACAAAGACAGCAGGTATAAATGCATGTGTAGACAGGTGCAAACAATAAGCTCGAGAATGGCAGGAAATGGAAAACAGCGAGAGAGCTAAGACATTTAACAAGGCAATTAGTAATTCGTTAGTAATTATCCTATCCTAGCCCTGTCGTTAGTAAATTAGTTAACAAGACAATGACTGGATACGTAAGGAAACACTAAACAGCTGTGGAAACGTGATGAGAACTAAATTGTTAGTTTGTGTTAGTAATAATTCTATTAAACCCTGACATTAGTAGATTAGTTAACCACCCCGTGTTTAGCCAGTTAGTAATTAATAAGTCCTATATAAATGTTAGTAGTGCAGGGTAATACAAACGAAGTGTACAGAAACGAAAGTAAAATTCAGCACAGAACGCAAGGCTGCGGAAAACATGGAAAAGTGTATGCTACCGAAACTGACAATACTATACATGACCGAATAACAAAAACACACTCAGAACATAACATTATTAACTTCACAAAAGTGTGTGCAATATTGTTAGATCAAATTTAAATTTTACAGTCTTCCGGCTGTAGTAGAAAGCTGGCAGAGTCAGAGCCAGAGCTAAGAGCCAGAGCCGTGGGTTCGCGAACTGCACATCACTACTTAATATAAGCAATGTGAGACATCACACCAGCTTTTAACATCCAAACATTGTTATGGTATACGCTACCTACTAGGCCATATCCCTGAATTTGCGTAATTTGGACGATAAAAGCACAACGACGGTGCGTCTCCCGCGATTTCAAGTAAGATGAGTGAGAAAATGTAAAAACTATACAGAATAGTTTATTAGTAGAAAAACTATTGGTAGTAGGCTAGATCTGTATTGTCCCCGAGGGGCAATTGTTGTGCATAAAACAAATACAACATGACATAAAACTGTATTGGTAGTACATCTTTATTGTCCCAGAGGGGCAACAGGCAAGTGTGACAAGTGCGATAAAGAAGTAAGGTTGGCCATGGTCACATAGCGCAGGAGGGCTAACATTACCAAAAGCAGACGCATACAGTAACATTAGCAGGAAGGATAAGATGTAGTTTGAGCGGGATAATGTTAGATATAGCTAGCTATGTGTCGACACACCGACTCTAAACAACTTTGATTTTATTACGTTAATGTTATCAAAGGTCAGTTATCAAATTGTTTTCCATATAACATAGAAAGTAGTTGGCTAACGTTAGCCTAACTCGAATTACCCTTGTTATGTTACAAGTTGGTTATCGAAACAGTCGCTAAAACGTTGCTAACTTTTATCGAAGGTTTGCAACCTAACAATAAATTCAGTAAAGTTAGCTTGCAATAATAGATAATCAATCATGCTCTGTGTAAACCAGTAACAAGGCTGCTAAGTGACATCATTCCGTTGTGTCTTTGGTTGCCAAAACAATAAGACGAAGGAGGAAAACCTTATATTTCACAGTATAGCTACCTTCAGCATCTCCGGATTCAAGCAATTCACCGGGCAGATTTATATTGATAATACCTGGGTGTGCATATTCATATCAGGCAAAATACCTAAATTGCTACGTCATTGTGGATACTGTTGCTGGATCATAGCAAGTTAGACCATGTGCATTGTGTGTTTTAGTTTTTTAATTTCATTAATTTCCATTCCCCACTGTTTACATGGAGGTTATCTGCGGTGGTGACATGATATGTTGTAAGCTATAATTTAGAGGCGTTGGTGGTAACAGTAGCCATTACCATTACACTCCGTTGACGGTAATTAGTGTGGTTGCATCCTTAATATTATTGTTTAGTGTTTATTTCTTTATTCCATGTTTTTTGTTTCGCTACTCCGCCTAGAGTTCGCGCCACACAGGTGTAAGGTGCCAAAATGCTCGCTCCAACTCGGGTGGCTATTACTTTGTGGAAAGTTCCTGCACACGGTGTGGGAACAATTCGACTTTTTGTGAGCAATTTTGCCCCATAGGAATGAATGGCGAGCAATGAGTGTAGCAGCTGCAATTAGAGTTTTTGCAAGACATTTTGTAAATTGTGACAGCGGCCTCAATTTTGCATGCACATACAAAAAACAATACATCAAAACGATGGCACAACTGTCCACGCATTCATAAACAAAAAAATTATGGAATCGCATGTTTCAATCGCCCAGAATCGGCATTCGTTTGACAGTCACGCTTCACATAGACATGAATGGACTCTGCACTCTAGCTGAATTCTGTGATTTCAGAGTTTTGACACGTTTTTAGATCGCCACAAAGGCCACAATTTTCAACAGGATTACACAATCGCACACAAATCTTCATCAACTTCCCCTTGCACTCATATTCGAATATCTAAGTTTGAACTTTTATTGTCTTGCTGCTATTGAACTTATTGTGAACTATGCACGCCCCCATTGAAATGCATTGAGGACTCAGAATCAGAGAATGGCAATTAAATACCAGTGGCAGTTAAAATTTTAATTATTGGCCCAAGTGAGGTCAAAAAAGGTCAGGTAAAAAAAAAAAAAGAAAAAAAAAAAGCCTGACTTCTACTTTTATTTGTCTAGGTTAAGTACGCTCCATTATTAAGCCACGCCCCCTTTCATATTTCATCAACCGTTTGTCCAACAGACTTATGGGAGGTGTTAATGAACTCAGTACAGACTTCTACTTTCATTGGACTACATTAAGCCACGCCCTCTTTTATATCTCATTAACCGTTTGTTGTACAGACTTATGGGAGGTGTTAATGAACTCAGTACAGACTTCTACTTTCATTGGTCGAGGTTATTCACGCCCCCATTCGTAAGCCACGCCTCCTTTCAGACTGCTAAGCTGTATAGGCGGCACCCACACTCGTGATGGGAGGTTTGACTCTTTTTACTAACTCGAGTTTGTATGAGTCACTCACCAAAGAGTCGGGTTTTGGAGTCACTCGAGTCATCAAGTCAGTCTAACTTCCGGTTTAGCCCTCCTGAATGGGATAAAGTAATTTAATAGTGCGGCGACAGACTTTCCACATGTTATCGGAAACAAATGGATCAAATACTGATAGTGAAACGATTTATTTCACGGGGATTGTGACGCAAAAAAAAAAATTATCCAACGTTTTATAGCCGCTCCTTTTCCCATGATTGTGTGCAAGAAAACTGCTTTTCGGACCTGGAAGTTGTAATTACACGGTTTGACCACAAAGCCCGGCGCTGTTCTGGGGGCTTGTGCAGTACTCTCACTCATGAGTTAACGAGCTCAAGGCAGGGGCGGGTTCCGGGGCTGGGGGAGCGAGTACTGGGTGACCGAGTGAGTAGCTATTTCGTGCAACCCGAGTCAGACCGCTTTGGGCGGGCTGAGAGAGCGAGTGAGTGAGTGATTCGTGCAGCAAGACCTTCAGCTCAGGGCAGGGAGAGCGAGTACGGAATTGAAACAAGCGCCAAAAAGTGGTTGCTTTCTCACAGGGCTAGGTTAATACAGTGATTTACTTGATGCATTTCCACAAATACAGTTAATATAAGAGTTGCACAATAGTGTAACACGTTGTCTCGCATCGTCTTCGCAGTTCGCAGTAGCAAGTATGTCAGTGGCGAGTCAGTGAACGAGTTAGTGGAGGAGAAGACTTGTCACTCCTGAGTCAGTAAAAAGAGTCGTTCGTTTCGAACGATTCGTTCAAACTCACGCATCACTACCACACTCAATTTCAGCGGGAATTGTCTAGTTTAAATTGCGATCATGGACCGAGAGGAGAGAAATTGCGACAGCTGACAGGGAAGAGGGAGAAAGTTTTCTTTATCATTGGAGGTGAATAAAACGTTAGGCTAGTTTTTGTTGCCTTGTCGATGAGGTCATTCATCTGTGATGACTGTGGCTCTCGAAACACGCATCTCCTAAATACATCCTGTTATTGACCAGCACTTTTTATTAAAAGTTTATTATTGCAGTGCTAAGATTTCCCAAATAATACGATTGGTAGCCTATAATTGACCAGTGTTTTTAAAAAATAGCACATATTTACACCTATAATATCTCTTCGTTTGTCCATGCACAACAATTTTCTTTAAAAAAACCAATTTTAAGACCCCCGTAGGCCTATGATAATTTAATATTTCCCATCTGGCGTCACTGAAGCGGAACAACAAATTGAACGAGACAGAGGAGCCAGCTAAACTGAACACGATCAAATGAACTGCTCTTTCAAACTCGAACATCTGCCACTGGTCAAAAAGAACGACAAATCGCAGCAGTCGGTCTGTAACATTGTATGTTCTGACTCCAGTCAGTGTTTGAGTAATGTTAGTGACACCCAGTGGTGATTGTGGTACTGCACCTTTAAGGAAAGTTTGCATCCATGTTGTGATTCAGGCAACACAAGCACAGCTGACCAGTGCTCTACCTCAGAGTTGTTTGTTTGCTCCTTGGAGTAGATCCATCAGTGAGTATGGTCACTATAGCTTTATTTACCGTGGTCCTAATGTTATGTGCTTCAGAATATGTTAAAAGCATTTGTTTTCTGTTAAAAACCGAACTATTTAGATGCTAATGCTAATCGGGAAGCTAACGGTTAGCATAGGCTAATAAGCTAAGCTAAGCTACATTGTTGAGCCTCATTCATGTTGGTTGGTATATTGTTATGTGGATTGCTGACATTTACTGCATTCTATACATCATTTGCTTACCTGGGGATGAATCCTGTTATAAATAATCTGTTTGTTTATCATACTTACCTTAGTTACCTACCTCATTTGCAAACCTGTAAAGGAAGTTTATATGTTTACCGCAGTCTGAAACCTGTGAAGAAAAATACCTACCTTTGTTTGATACCTGTAAAAAGAGAGAAATAATTAGTAATGTTTGTTACACATTTTATTTGATTATGACTGTAACATGGTGTGTATTGTAATTTTTGTGTTGCAGTTTAAAAAACAAAACAAGATTTCAGTAAATCACACTCAACTTGGAGTCAAGCCTACTGAGTCTTCTGTTCGCTATCTGATTAACAATACTAGTGACGTATCTGCCAGGACAGAATAGTAAAATGATGTCCACACAGCGGGAAAAGACGGCAACATAACTCTGTGAACAGCACCTCAGCGTCCAAGGAGGTGGAAGCTATTGATCTCCTCCATCGCACCAAAGCCCTACTGGCTGAGTCCAATTTGAGACTTCACAAGATAGCGTCAAATAGTGCAAAGGTCATGGAGGCCTTTCCTCTGGAAGACAGAGCAAGTGACTTTAAGGATCTGGATTTAGGAGCAGACCCCTTGCCCCTCCAACGGAGCTTAGGTGTAAGTTGGGAACTCCAGAGTGACAGTTTCACCTTCAGAGTATCGCAAGATGTTAAACCTTTCACTCGGCGAGGCACACTGTCCACGGTAAACAGTCTCTATGATCCTCTTGGATTTGCTTCCCCCATCACGGTGCAAGGCAAGGCCTTGGTAAGAGACTTTTCTTCAGAGCAGTATGAGTGGGATGCGCCACTCCCACCAGAGAAACAGACACAGTGGAAGGCATGGACTGACTCCTTAACTGAGCTGGAACAGGCTCATATACAGAGAGCATACATTCCATTTTCCATGTCAAGTTGCGAAAGAAAAGAACTTTGCATTTTCTCAGACGCCTCCACTATGGTAATAGCGGATGTAGCCTACCTGCGTGTCTTGGACTCTGAAAGAAAATGGCACGTAGGTTTTGTAATGGGAAAATCAAAGCTGGCTCCTTACCCCATGCACACCGTACCACGTCTGGAGCTGTGCGCAGCAGTCTTGGCTGTCGAGCTGGCAGAACTGATCCAATCTGAAATGGATCTAGAGTTCCAAGCAGTCAAGTTCTTCACAGACAGTCGCATTGTGCTCGGTTACATCCACAACAGTTCAAGGAGGTTCTACACCTATGTAGCTAACAGAGTAGCTCGCATAAGGAATTCCACCGAACCAAAACAGTGGCGTCATGTGACCACTGATGAGAATCCTGCAGATGACGGAACCAGGCCGATTCCAGCGGCTAACCTGGCCTCGTCCAGTTGGTTCTTTGGTCCATCATTTCTCAGTCAACCAAACCCAGATCAAGCTGATGTGGCAGAATCATTTGAGCTTGTGCAACCAGACATAGATAAAGACATTCGGCCTCAAGTCATCTCTCTTGCCACCAAGGTCACAGAGCAGCCTCTTGGATCACAAAGATTTGAAAACTTCTCTACATGGAAGGCTGTGGTAAGAGGGGTGACGAGTCTCATTCATGTAGCTAAGTCCTTCTCCAGGGAGACTCAGACTGACGAGTGCAAAGGATGGCATCAATGCAATCAGCCACACACCACAGAGCGATGTCAGGCCAAGACAGTTATCTTCAAGGCAGTGCAGGAGGATGTGTATAAGGAGGAGCTCCAACGCCTATCCCAGGGGATCAAAGTTCAGCGCCAAAGCCCTCTTATAAAGTTGGACCCCTTTGTGGACAGAACTGGATTGCTTAGGGTGGGAGGTCGGATACACAAGGCCGATCTGGAAGACCATGAGAAACACCCACTAATCCTACCAGCCAGTCATCATGTAACCACTCTTCTAGTCCGGCACTATCATGACAAAGTAGCCCATCAAGGTCGCCACTTTACAGAGGGCGCACTGCGTACTGCTGGCGTCTGGATAGTAGGAGGAAAGAGACTCATATCAAGCATCATATTCAAATGTGTCATCTGTAAGAAGTTGAGGGGCAAGTCTGAGGTTCAAAAGATGTCTGATCTGCCCGCTGACAGATTGGCTATGGACCCACCTTTCACACACGTGGGACTGGACGTTTTTGGTCCATGGAGTGTCGTAACCCGTCGTACACGAGGCGGTGCTGCTGAGAGCAAAAGGTGGGCTGTCATTTTCGCTTGTCTGAGCACAAGAGCCGTCCACCTGGAAGTTATTGAATCTATGTCAACTTCAAGTTTTATCAACGCTTTGAGGCGCTTCCTAGCCATACGAGGACCTGTCAAACACCTCAGGTCAGACAGAGGCACAAATTTCATTGGTGCATGCAGGGAGCTTCAGATTAACACAGACGACCCGGAGATCAAGGGATACCTGCAAGTCCAGGGCTGTACATGGACGTTTAACGCACCTCACTCCTCGCACATGGGAGGAGCATGGGAGAGACTGATTGGTGTGGCTAGACGAATCCTTGATGCACTGCTGATGAAGAATGGAGCTACTAGACTGACCCATGAAGTCCTAACAACCTTAATGGCTGAGGTTATGGCCATCATGAACGCTAGACCTCTGGTTCCGATCTCATACGATGCAGGGATACCTGAAATGCTCTCGCCTGCCACTCTCCTAACCCAGAAGGCGAGTGTTACTCCTGCACCACCAGGGGACTTTGAATTGGATCACCTGTGTAAGGGACAGTGGCGCCAGGTTCAGAGCTTGGCAGACTCCTTCTGGGAAAGGTGGAAGCAGGAGTACCTGGCAACTCTTCAGCCAAGGAGAAAGTGGACCAAGGAACAGCCTAACCTCCAGGAAGGTGATGTTGTTTTGATAAAGGACATTCAAGCGAAACGTAATGAGTGGCCTCTTGGACTCATAGTAGAGGCTATTCCCAGCTCTGACAGCAGGGTCCGTAAGGTCATGGTCAAGACTTTCGGCTAAGGGACAATTAAGGAGTACCTTAGACCTATCAGTGATGTGGTTTTGCTTATACCAAAGGTTTAAGATTGTAAATAGTGGTATAAAATACCAAGCGGGGAGTGTTCTGACTCCAGTCAGTGTTTGAGTAATGTTAGTGACACCCAGTGGTGATTGTGGTACTGCACCTTTAAGGAAAGTTTGCATCCATGTTGTGATTCAGGCAACACAAGCACAGCTGACCAGTGCTCTACCTCAGAGTTGTTTGTTTGCTCCTTGGAGTAGATCCATCAGTGAGTATGGTCACTATAGCTTTATTTACCGTGGTCCTAATGTTATGTGCTTCAGAATATGTTAAAAGCATTTGTTTTCTGTTAAAAACCGAACTATTTAGATGCTAATGCTAATTGGGAAGCTAACGGTTAGCATAGGCTAATAAGCTAAGCTAAGCTACATTGTTGAGCCTCATTCATGTTGGTTGGTATATTGTTATGTGGATTGCTGACATTTACTGCATTCTATACATCATTTGCTTACCTGGGGATGAATCCTGTTATAAATAATCTGTTTGTTTATCATACTTACCTTAGTTACCTACCTCATTTGCAAACCTGTAAAGGAAGTTTATATGTTTACCGCAGTCTGAAACCTGTGAAGAAAAATACCTACCTTTGTTTGATACCTGTAAAAAGAGAGAAATAATTAGTAATGTTTGTTACACATTTTATTTGATTATGACTGTAACATGGTGTGTATTGTCATTTTTGTGTTGCAGTTTAAAAAAAAAAAAAGATTTCAGTAAATCACACTCAACTTGGAGTCAAGCCTACTGAGTCTTCTGTTCGCTATCTGTTTAACAATACTAGTGACGTATCTGCCAGGACAGAATATTGTACATTGAGTGTTCAAGAGACTATGACGTATGACGTCACATAAGAAACTACCTGAAAATGGGATCACAAATTAAATAGTCTTTCTCCAAACCTAAAGAAAATACAAATTTGATAGTTCCGTGGTGTTCCCGCAATGCCCCCATGTACCAATATCATAAAAAACACCAGAAAGTAGGTAAACCACCATATTACTCCTTTAAGCTTTTTATAGAGGCATCACAAAATTGCCTCATTACATCATAAAAGGTGAAAGGTCAAGTTTCATTAATCTCAGGGTACCGATCATAACACTATTGGATAGATGAAATTGTAAGATTTCCATACATATATGACTTCATATCCTGCATTGGTTAAGTGTTTTTATGTGAGTTTTAATTGAAAAATTGCAAAAAAAAATATAATGATCCAAGTGGGCATAGACTATAATGCTACCTTATATCAATTTCTTTCAAAAACATAAAAATGTCTCAATGATTCCAAATGTTTTATCGCTAATCTATATGTGCAATCTCTGAATTTCAATTAATTGAATTTTCTGCCTTGCTCCACCTACTACCTGCCAGTCCACCATGCCATTTCAATGATGTCAATAGGTGAATCTGAACAGATAGGCACTTGAATTTTATCTTAGCACTTAGGATCTTATTTGAACTAATCAGTCAGCTAGCAGATCGCACAGAGATCAACATGTCAGAGAAGAAGCATTGAGTGATGCCAGAATGGCTGAAAGTCTGCACAGAATCCTGAAAAAAGATAATACTAGACAGAAATGGTTCTCCTGCAGAGGTGGACGTACAACTGCATTCAACCCGGATCACACGTGGCTATGCAGCCATCATTCTTTTGCCTGAGTGTGTCAAAATCAGCGCACTTGCCTACTATTGAGTATGTCAGTAGATTATTAGTATTAGTTTAGTGACATGCAGTATGCAAGTGTGCTGATTTGAACAGGGCCTAGTCTTTGCGACAAAGCTAAATCTAAAAGAAGGTTCTATACCTTCCATAACAATGAACCAGGTAGTGCGTTTCCAATATGTATAGCTATCTTGCTAGTTTAGATCATTACTGCTTTTCTGTCATTTTTGTCAGCAGTCATGCTGTCACCAGCTAAAATAATTAAAAATGATTTCTCACTTTTTTTTTTTCCGTACAAAATGTAAAATATACCTACTTTTTAGGTTCATAAGAAAAACAAAAACAACTCCATGTATGGAGCTAGCAGGCATTTTAGTGGGACGCGTGAGCCTGCTGTTGAGAGCAGTCTTGATGCGGGAGAGATTGAAGAGAGCACAACGCGTAGATCTGACTCCACTGACAGGCGATGCCTTCTCTTGCTTTTCACGTATGACAAATATGGAAATCAACAGCGGCACCCCTGGCCAGTCCTTACAGGAACCACTGGTGTAGAGATTAGTGCAGGCTGAAGCCGTATAAAAGTTCTTTGGCTAATGTAGGACGTGCAGAGTAGCCAACAGATTTGTAAACAGAAATGGGCAAAGGAATACATGCCTATTTCAGTGAATTCTTACATAAAATTAACAAAAAAAAGCAAATCAACATTAGGAAACATTTATGCATCAGCAGGGTTTATCTTATTTTGAGCCCCGGAGTAGACCTTTAAAACAGCTCAAGAAGAACTTCCTTTTATTTTGGTAGAAAGAGTTGGCAAATACAAACCGGCAACCTAAAACTGGAAGTCTTGTGGCTTATTGTCACTATCTATGCTCAAGGCACTTCCTATGTACATTCAATGTACATCACCATAATTTTATAGAATTTATTGTACATATCTATCGGCACCTCCACACTTTATATTTATAATATTTAATACTCTTACTGTCCATATCTGGAACTGCTGCTAGTGTTTTACTGCTATGTATATGTATGTTATTCTTGCCCTTATTTGACTCTTTTTAACAATTTAATATATATATTTTTTGTTTTTGTTTGTTATGCCTACTACATAGTTGTTGCTTGCCATGTCCTAAGAATTTCATTGTTCAGAATGACCTTGTGTTATACTGTGCACTTGATAAATAAAAAACACTGACACTTTATCCAAGGAGTCAGCTTTCAGCTCTCAACCTCAGCATCACATATGTCACCCTCTGCGTTATGATTCGCGTTCAAAAAGCCACTTCCTTGATAGGGCTCCATTAATTTTTGACAGCAAAATAAAAATACTTAAAACGTATATATTGATGTTAAAGGTGCACGATGCATGATTGTTACCTTGGAATTATAAAATAATCATGCTCAGTCATCTATGAGGCACTGGCAATCTCTGTCTTTGCAATTTTGCCGAATTTGTGCTCCTCTGCCTGTATTTATTATTCAAAGATGTTTTTGGGACGTTTCTGGGCGTGACGCTCTTTTCTATGTGGGGAGGGGTGGGTGGGGCTACAGAGCCTGTAGGGTGGGATCAGGTTTCATTGGAGTGAGCTAGTTACTGCAATGGCAGACGTGAAGAAGCGTAAGTAGCCGACAGCAAAGCCAAGCAACAAGCTGACCGGGTGTGTTCAAAAAGCAGTCAATCTTGGACTTGCTTTTCCTTGATGGTGTCAGCAGAATTTTAGCAAGGGGATGAAAAGCGACGCAGAATTGAAGTGTTTTCTGTTGAACCTGTAAGTAATGGTACCTCTAGCTACATTAAGTAGAGAGACTGAGTGGGTGGGTTGAGGATTGAGGAAGACACTTCTATGGACCACAACACAGCTAAAAATCCTGCTTAGTACACATTCAACTGTGCATTTTATCTTTTTATTACTTATTTTTCAGAGGTCAAATTTTTTTCTCTTCGTACCGCAAAAATATAGTAAATTTTTTAATGATTATTATTTTGCGGGCTGTGCCAAAATCAGCACCCTTCCATACTACTGAGTACCCTTGTTGAATACACTGGATGAGAAAGTTAATTAGGCAAAATTTTAGGCGGAATTATTTCATCTCCCTGCGCCAGCAATTCCGTCCCTCCCAGAGCTGTGTCACACGTTCATTAAAGTTGAACTAATCATATGAGCATCAAGCACCTCCCATGGTAAGTAAATTGACATATGCACAAAATCAGTAAATATTAGAGTTTATTAATACATTAATGTACATTTTAAAATGTACGCAATCATTGAATAAATTCTCAATCTGTATAAAAACAAAATTAAGTCGCAGGGACTATATGGTTAAAAAAATGTTAGAAAACTGTCATTCATAAAACACAATTCCAAGCATTAATTCCATCTCTTTCAGAGGAGGAACTGAATGATAAAATAGATTTGATAAAATCAGAATAAAGCAAAAACGAAGTTCTCTGTATTGCTTGTTAGTCCAAATGGTAAACGCCTTGCTTTTACTGTTTAGCTAAGGCTACAAATAAGTCTATGTAGACCAGACATCATCTGCCATTAGATACTTTGCTTTTAAAGACACTTGAACAATGATGTGATTAAAGTGGAAAACCACATCTGTGTCCCTCTTGGGGGAGGGGGTAGAGGATTTAGAACAAGGTTACTCCCCTATTTCAGAGAAACAGGCAGGCCGTACACCACAGGTGCGGCCCCGATCAGGTGTTTGAGGTACGTGGCCTGCCGGGAGGAAGCCATGTGGTCCAGGAGAGCCGCACCTCGCCCAGCAGAGAGCCAGGACTGCAGAAGAGCCTTGGTGAATCGGTCTATGTCACGATCAGTCACATCCCACAGGTTCCCCAGAATCAGAGGGCTGGGTAAAAGTGGTGGGGAATAAATAAATAAATAAATAAACATGTATATATGCATGCACAGCCATTAGGGATGAGAAAATATACCCAGCCCATGATATCATATCAATCATAATAAAGCTACAATCCAATACATATTGCAATACTGAGGTTGAACTACAGCCGATACAGAGGGTCCAGTCCAATGCTGGTGAAAATACTGAGGCAACATTGCGGATATGGATACTCGGACAACAGTCCAGTGCTGATCACAATACGAGGCTAGAACCCTATGGAGACCCCGGTGAACAGATTATGCAATGAAACGGAAAATGTAATGAAAAAAGTAACATGGACTACATAAGTAATTGTGAGCGCATAGGATATAAACATCTCACTTACCACCCAGCCATCAGATAGTTGAGTATTACGCCAGCCCCTTCCAGCTCTCCATGGACGGCCAAAGCCGCGCTGCTGCATCCAAACAGGAGGGCAGCAGCGTGGAGCTCCTGCTTCAGCAGCCTACGGCTGTCCAGGAACCGTGCCCCAGCCCCATGGCCCACGTAGCTGGAGAAACAGTTCCAGAATGGTCATTTCCAATATGGAGCAGTGGAAATCACATGCAGTTAAAAAATATGTACGTTGCTCCTATAGCAACAGCCAAACGTGCAGACACACAAATATATTGCCAAATTGAGAGATGAAATTTAGCAAGACTGAAAAAAACACTCACATGTAGAGATCCTTTGTGGCAACAGCTTCTTGGAGCTGATCTGGAGATGGAGCAGTTCCACATACACCCTGCCAGGCAGACTCACTTAAAGAAGGAGAGGACTAGTTACACACAACCTCAATTCAAGCATCTTCTGAATAAAGATACCCTGTATTTTATACTGGCAAATATGCTTGTTCTGGTACATTATATCCAACTCACATTGATGTCAAAAATCAATCACTTTCTGACTTCACGCCTTTTAGATTTTAACATGTTAACCTATATGAGAGAGTGTTAGAATGTGGTTTGATTAACCAGGATGCCCAACCATTCAAGAGACAGGGGCCATCAAAGTTGACCCATATTGGACCCCCACACTCTACCTAAAGACACAGGCATCATCTTCAAAAATAAACATTAGCAGCAGGGCTTGAAAAGTTTTTCTATCCTTTCATTCAGAGCAGAATCTGAATTGTAACGTTTCTGTTCTTTTGTTCCTCCTGTAACATAACGTACCTGAACCAGTAAGAACTAAATAAAAAATGGTTAATTTTGTTCCTATTGTCCCACCTCCAAACATTTAAACAAGCCCAGTAGCCTGTTTCAAAACATATCCTTGTGACTTCTGAATAAACACGGGTAAAGTTAAGTTATTTTTTAGTTGTGCAGCAGTCATTCTGATATTCACATGGCTTTTGACTGTTGTATTAGAAGATCTACTTACAACTGACACGACAATAAGCATTTGGGTTAAACCTCGTTCTTTCTATAACTAAACATACTTATGTTTCACAAATAAAACGAAATAAACTCTTTACGAAGCCGGTCTTTGATGTGAGTATTTATTTGTTTATGCAGACGTTCACACTTTCTTAGAAGTAGCAATAGTTTAGACTGAAAAATATACTAGGCAAAACAGTGAGCTAAAGTTAGACTGCTAACCAAGTTGTCAAAACGAGCTTTCCATGGGCTGACAAAGCATAATAAACAATCTAATAGCAATTTACAACAAGTAAACTCACCAGTGATAAAAATAATTGACATTAAGTAAGAGTACTGCTACTTCAGAGATTGACATTGCCAAAGTTAATTTTTTTTTATCATCTTGTTTTTTCTGCCTTCAACCAAAGATAATTGGCTATGTGACCACGATGCTCCACTTGCATTGAGGTCATTGAAATAGGCTTTGCAAACTCCATATCACATCCAACAATTGACATGAACATAAACAGACGGTAACGTCAACATTATCCACAATGAGAAGAATCAGCATCCTTAGCACTAACAAATCCACTGAGATAACTTACACAATAGCCAAACATTAAAAATGAAATGATACAGGAATCGACACTAATGGTTGCCCGATTGCCTGGGGCAAGTAAAAAAAGCATTTGGGCAAGTGGGCTTTACCGTGTGGTTGCCTGATCGGGAAAGTGGTTAAAAATAACATTAAAAATCTTTCCGTTTGTTTTCAAACTGAGATCAATCTCATAAATTTATGGTAATTTATGACTTAGAAAGTCCAGGTCCACATTACCCGCATCATGTTCCATTCAGATTCACAGGGCGCATTGTGATTACATAGCACACCGAGTCCCACCACATCACACCGAGTCCCACCACATCACACCGAGTCCCACCACATCACACCGAGTCCCACCACATCACACCGAGTCCCACCACATCACACCGAGTCCCACCACATCACACCGAGTCCCACCACATCACACCGAATCCCACCACATCACACCGAGTCCCACCACATCACACCGAGTCCCACCACATCACACCGAGTCCCACCACATCACACCGAGTCCCACCACATCACACCGAGTCCCACCACATCACACCGAGTCCCACCACATCACACCGAGTCCCACCACATCACACCGAGTCCCACCACATCACACCGAGTCCCACCACATCACACAGAGTCCCAATTTGTGCAGTGGCAAAATGACAAAAAGGAAGGTGGATTTTCTGAACAAGGGAAAGTGATTTTCTCTTCACAGAATCTAATGGTGACAATGCCATAAATGACAATGTCTGGTGTGTTTACACGTCGTTTCTGTAATATAATAATACAACACTACCACAGCCATCTTAGTGCAGTGAAAAACACTACCACAGCAATCTTAGTGGTGCGGAAAGCACTACCCACAGCCACCTCAGTGGTGCGAAAAACACTACCACAGCCATCTCAGTGCTGTGAAAAACACTACCACAGCCACCTCAGTGCTGTGAAACACACTACCACAGCCATCGTAGTGCTGCGGAAAACACTACCACAACTACCTCAGTGCTGTGAAAAACACTACCACAGCCATCTTAGTGGTGCGAAAAACACGACCACAGCCACCTCAGTACTGCGAAAAACACTACCACAGCCATCTTAGTGGTGCGAAAAACACGACCACAGCCACCTCAGTACTGCGAAAAACACTACCACAGCCATCTTAGTGGTGCGAAAAACACGACCACAGCCACCTCAGTACTGCGAAAAACACTACCACAGCCATCTCAGTACTGCGAAAAACACTACTACAGCCACCTTAGTGCTGTGAAAAACACTACCACAGCCATCTTAGTGCTGTGAAAAACACTACCACAGCCACCTCAGTGCTGTGAAAAACACTACCACAGCCATCTCAGTGCTGTGAAAAACACTACTACAGCCACCTTAGTGCTGTGAAAAACACTACCACAGCCATCTTAGTGCTGTGAAAAACACTACCACAGCCACCTCAGTGCTGTGAAAAACACTACCACAGCCATCTCAGTGCTGTGAAAAACACTACCACAGCCATCTTAGTGCTGTGAAAAACACTACCACAGCCATCTTAGTGCTGTGAAAAACACTACCACAGCTATCTTAGTGCTGTGAAAAACACTACCACAGCTATCTCTCCCTAAGGCAAGCGATAAAGCTGACGGTTGACTCACACTAGCGATAAATAACATAACTCTCTTTATTTTGCCCGTAGCCTATTATTTTAAGCCACTGCGGAAACAAACAAGCTTTTGCAAGTTTGAAAGTTTTCCAGCACAAAATACACCTGGCTTCATGTAGGCTACATTACCCGGTACCGACTTCACCCACTGATATAGTGGATTTCCAAGCCATGTATCATTTAATTTGCACTTCCCCATTTGAGGCGATGAGCTAGTTAATGCTAGCTAGCTAACTGTTAGCTAAATATCTGTTATCCGTTTACCAATATGATCAGCGTCTCGTCCGTTCACTTCAATGTAACATTAGTGTACACATTTGACCCGTTTTCAAATGCCATTAGTTCGATAATTGACTAAAATTGGGAGTGTTGTGTCTCCTACTCAGATTGTAAATTGAAGAAGCAAGAATAGATACTTTGGAGCCGTTCATACTGAGAAGCGTCGCTAGGGAGAGACGCTTTGAGCGACGTTTCTCACTGTGAACGGCCATTTAACCATCTGCCACTCCGTTAGCAATCTTGGAACCCATCGGCTAAAGTTATGATTTACCCTCTGGGATCGAACCGCGAGTTCCAGGTATCCAAGTACCATTCCAGATATTGCATTTTTCAGATCTAGCTAGCTAACTTATATAACCAAGAACACACAATCCACATAGCACAATTTTATCCTAACTTAAATTTAAACTTTTGCCGGATGGTTAAAAGAAATCCCGTTTCCTATATGATTTTAGCAGTAGACTACACAGTTACTCTTCCAATTAAATTATTTTAGGCTGTTTTCAAAAACGGGCCAAAATACAAACATTTACGCTTTGCATTGAACAGTGAACAGAATGCTGCCAGCAGAGGTATTGGCTGCTATGGAGTTGCTAGGAATGCATGTGAAAAATTACAAATTAGGGGTCATGTCTTTTTAATCACCAGAGATGTTTAAAAGATGTAGCCTCTTTCAGACAAAGGCCCCTAGCGGTCATGGCGGTCATGGCATTGGCGGGATGAGCATGTATAATTCTCATGCCGCCGGCATCGATGCCCCTAGTGGGCGCCTGGGGGGGAAAAAAGCAAATGGTTTCAATGACCACCACAATACCCATTCACTTTATCGCCTATCTTTCGCACTTGGGATTTAATACCAATTAGATTTTGAGAGATAAAAGGTTGTCTTGATTGTAGATATACAAAAGTAACGCTAAAAGTAATTACTTGAGTACTTTTTCAGTACACAACTTATTTACTCTTACTTGAGTCATTTTCTTTACCAATACTTCTACTTTTACTCAAGTGAATTATCTCTGAAGTAGCAGTACTCTTACTTAAGTAGGAATTTTCAGTACTCTTTTAAAGGTTATGGTGACAGACGTTTTACATGATCCGAGATCCAGCGATACGCCACTGTGCAGCAGCATGGTTAATTTCCGAGTATAGATGCGGTGAAGTGCGTCTCAATTCAAATAACCCACTCCGTCCTCGCTCCCTCCCACTCACTGTTCCATTTAAAATCCAATGTGGTGGAGTACACAGCCAAAACAACAAAAATTGTGTCACTGTCCAAATACATACGGACCTAACTGTATATAGGTTTGCAATAACACTTCCAAAATCTCTGGCTGTCCTGGTACCAAACAGTCATTGGAGATACATTTCAATTAGGCTATAAATAGTTACTGTTGTATGAAAGCTCTAACAAATACAGATACATACATAGCATTAAGCTCTGTAAAAACAGGTCGGGGCCTTTTTTTGCAGTGGCAATGTAGTTCCATTACTTTTTAAATTACATTTTATTTGACTTTTAAGGACCTGGCTTGTATTAGATTTAATTTATTGCTGAACTAATGGTAGAATTAAGTTGTATCCTCCCCCAAAAGTCACCAAAACTAACCATTTTAGAGTGACTACACCAAAAGTTTTCTTCCGGGGGAGCATGCCCCGGGACCCCCCTAGTTAAACCTCATCCTGCCTCCTCAGTTTTGCAACTCACCAGCCGCCACTGCTAGGGATAGCTGCTACGTTATGAGAAGGATGTGCCTTGTCTGATCGGTTTTGTAGTTTCTTCAATGACCTTCGGCATGCACTTATTGTACGTTGTTTTGGATAAAAGCGTTTGCCAAATAATTGTAATGTAAGTATTACACCTCCAGTGCAGCGTCTTCTCTGCGCTTTTTGCGTGTTCAGCAGGTACTACTGCTGGCAACGAAACAGCCAAAATTTTGTGTAATGTTAAGCCGCCTTTCCGCTGAACACGACTACGCAAGCCACAGTCGGCTTGCGCCCCCTAGCGTGTAGCTGGCACAAAAGAAGAACAAATTGGAGCACCACCTTTGTGCAGCTATGTAGCTTCCATGAAAGGAGGAACAAAATGGAGACCAATAGACTGGAATGGCTTGAGTTTTTATATTTGAATTTTATGACCTATGGCGTCTCGTACAGACCATACCGAATAATTTACAAGACCAGAGTAGCTAGCTAGACAATTCGTAGGATGCTGAATTTAATTAGCATGCCCAAATTCCAGCATCTTTCACACAACTGTATTAAAAGGAACAACTGGTTAGAACCACAAGCTACTGCAACAGAGGACAGCCGTTTGTCTAGCCTAAAGTGCAAACACGTCCTCAAGCTCTGTGAAAAGATAGGTGGGTCAGGTTGGGTGGGTGGAAAGTGCCCAGAGCATGAGTCATTATTGATTGGTGCATCTTTGCTTGGTCAGGATTCAAATTAAACTTTTGGGGTAGAAGTCTCAGAGACCCAGAGAGATCTGCAGAAATGCAGTAACATAGTTAGCGTAGCTTATGTAGTGCATCATCAGTGTAAGAACTCTTGGGTCTGGAGTTGAGACTAGCGAAATGTAGGCGTGGTTTCTAAATGCCACCCTGGTTTTACTGTCAGTCAATTCAAAATATTTGAGTCGCAAGACTTCGCTGCATAACAACAAAAAAAAAAACTATCCTACATTCAGAAATATTAATTATTTGATGGAGATTAAAGGGAGTGCTTTTTGATGCAAATTACATCATTTGGTAAATGGACTGCACTTATATAGCGCCTTTATCCAAAGCGCTTTACAATGGCCTCTCACTCACCCGTTCACACACACATTCACACACCAATGGCGGCAGCCGCCATGCAAGGCGCTAGCCTGCTCATTGGGAGCAATTTGGGGTTCAGTGTCTTGCCCAAGGACACTTCGACATGTGGACAGGAGGAGCCGGGGATCGAACCACCAACCCTGCGATCAGCGGACGACCCGCTCTACCTCCTGAGCCACAGCCGCCCCTCATTTGGCCTCAAAGGGCTAAAGAACACATTAGATAATTCATTAGATAAAGGTGAGCTCTCCTCCCCTAGAATCAAGGATTGCTTTAGTTTACTTTTAATAAATATTGTATTCATAATGTAGTTATATTATTTAATAGAATAAAACAAACTATTAATCTTGAGAAACCACCCAATGGTGATTTTGATATCTCGTCAAAATAATCTGACACTCACTGCAAATGCAATAATTCAGTTTCAAAATTAAACAGGTAAAAAATAAAAAAAATAAAACAAAATTAACAAGATTAACGCTATCTATAGGACATGCAAAGCTTTTCTTGAGGGTAATCAGAGAGATAGGAGCTAATGCTAAGCTTTTCTTGAGGGTAATCGGAGACATAGAAGGTAATGCTAAGCTTTTCTTGAGGGTAATCAGAGACAGTCACTTGGGGCTAATGCTAAGCGTTTCTTGAGGGTAATCAGAGACGGTCACTTGGAGCTAATGCTAAGCTTTTCTTGAGGGTAATCGGAGACATAGGAGCTAATGCTAAGCTTTTCTTGAGGGTAATCAGAGACGGTCACTTGGAGCGAATGCTAAGCTTTTCTTGAGGGTAATCAGAGACAGTCACTTGGGGCTAATGCTAAGCGTTTCTTGAGGGTAATCAGAGACGGTCACTTGGGGCTAATGCTAAGCTTTTCTTGAGGGTAATCGGAGACATAGAAGCGAATACTAAGCTTTTCTTGAGGGTAATCAGATAGTCACTTGGGGCTAATGCTAAGCTTTTCTTGAGGGTAATCAGAGACGGTCACTTGGAGCTAATGCTAAGCTTTTCTTGAGGGTAATCGGAGACATAGAAGCTAATGCTAAGCTTTTCTTGAGGGTAATCAGAGACATAGGAGCTAATGCTAAGCTTTTCTTGAGGGTAATCGGAGACATAGAAGCTAATACTAAGCTTTTCTTGAGGGTAAACAGATAGTCACTTGGGGCTAATGCAAAGCTTTTCTTGAGGGTAATCGGAGACATAGGAGCTAATGCTAAGCTTTTCTTGAGGGTAATCGGAGACATAGAAGCTAATACTAAGCTTTTCTTGAGGGTAATCAGATACAGTCACTTGGGGCTAATGCTAAGCTTTTCTTGAGGGTAATCGCCGACGACGACGAGACAGCCTACAGGGAGGAGGTGGGATCACTGGCACGGTGGTGCCAGGAGAACAACCTCACCCTCAACGTCAAGAAGACCAAGGAGCTGATCGTGGACTACAGGAAGCGGAGAGGGGAGCACGCCCCCATCTCCATAGAAGGTGTTGCAGTAGAGAGGGTCAGCAGTTTCAAGTTCCTCGGCGTGCACATTTCCGAGGACCTCACATGGTCCACGCACACCACTCACATTGTGAGAAGGGCCCAACAACGCCTGTACTTCCTCAGGCGACTGAGGAAAGTCAGCATGTGCCCCCGCATCCTCAGAACATTCTACACTGCTACCATCGAGAGTGTTCTCACAGGATGCATCACCGTCTGGTACGGGAACTGCACCGCACTCGAGCGCAGAGCGCTACAGAGGGTGGTGCGGACGGCCCAGTACATCGTTGGAGGTGAGCTTCCCTCCCTCCAGGACATATACAACAGGCGGTGCGTGGCAAAGGCGAAACGGATAATGAAAGACAATAACCACCCCAGTAACAAACTGTACATACTCCTACCGTCACAAAAGCGATACCGCAGTATCAAGACCCACACAAACAGATTCAGAGACAGCTTCCACAGTCAGGCCATCAGGCTGCTGAACAAGCTGCTGATCCCTGCCCCACCTCAATAACTAATAATTTTGATAACTTGTTCTTTTGCACTCCATATTGCACTGTATTGTATATTATATAACAATGCATATTTTATTACATTGATTTATATATATATATTGCTCCTTTCAATTTATTATTATTTTATTTTATATATATATATATATATATTTAAATATACTTATTGTTTTGTACATTGTATATTTTAATTTATAGCTTTTTAAGTTAGATTTTTACCGGTATTCTTTTATAACTGCTGTCCATTGTCGGGCGTTTGCACATAAAGTTTTTCACTCTCTGCTTATACCTGTGTAAACTGTAAAGTGACAATAAAGAACTTGAACTTGAACATAGGAGCTAATGCTAAGCTTTTCTTGAGGGTAATCGGAGACATAGGAGCTAATGCTAAGCTTTTCTTGAGGGTAATCGGAGACATAGGAGCTAATGCTAAGCTTTTCTTGAGGGTAATCGGAGACATAGGAGCTAATGCTAAGCTTTTCTTGAGGGTAATCGGAGACATAGGAGCTAACGCTAAGCTTTTCTTGAGGGTAATCAGAGACGGTCACTTGGAGCGAATGCTAAGCTTTTCTTGAGGGTAATCGGAGACATAGGAGCTAATGCTAAGCCTTTCTTGAGGGTAATCAGAGACGGTCACTTGGAGCGAATGCTAAGCTTTTCTTGAGGGTAATCGGAGACATAGGAGCTAATGCTAAGCCTTTCTTGAGGGTAATCAGAGACGGTCACTTGGAGCGAATGCTAAGCTTTTCTTGAGGGTAATCGGAGACATAGGAGCTAATGCTAAGCTTTTCTTGAGGGTAATCGGAGACATAGGAGCTAATGCTAAACTTTTCTTGAGGGTAATCGGAGACATAGGAGCTAATGCTAAACTTTTCTTGAGGGTAATCGGAGACATAGGAGCTAATGCTAAACTTTTCTTGAGGGTAATCGGAGACATAGGAGCTAATGCTAAACTTTTCTTGAGGGTAATCAGAGACGGTCACTTGGAGCGAATGCTAAGCTTTTCTTGAGGGTAATCGGAGACGTAGGAGCGAATGCTAAGCTTTTTTTGAGGGTAATCGGAGACATAGGAGCTAATGCTAAGCTTTTCTTGAGGGTAATCGGAGACATAGAAGCTAATGCTAAGCTTTTCTTGAGGGTAATCGGAGACATAGAAGCTAATGCTAAGCTTTTCTTTATTGTGAAGAGACCTACTTACATGGAGAAGTTTTCTTTCGAGTGTAGAGACATACTCACCTAGTGAACCACTCTTTAAAGCGCTCCTCTGTGTCCTTTAGATTGGCGTCTGGGTTGAGCACATAGTACACCTGCTGTGGGTCCACACCGCCATTAAGAACAGACTCAGGGTCCAACTAAAGAAAACCACATGTATATTAGCTAGTTGTCTCAGTAGGTTACATGATTGAACATGAACATGCATAATTTGTTTCCCTTAGGCCTCACGCAGAAGCATTTGAATTTGTAATTTTAGGCATTTGGCTGACTGGAATCCTTCCATTTTGCTAGCTAGCTCTGTCCATTTGTATAACGTAAATTAACGTAACACAAACTCTTCGTGTAGGATTGCTAACTGACTGTTACTAGTTAGCTTAGACAGACAAATTATCTGTTGAACTAGCTGCTCTTAGTCTTAGGACCTAGCTAGTTGTAGCAGCTAGCTAGTAACGTTAGCTAGGCAACCACAGTAGATAGCTAGCTAGCTAACTTATGGCCAGCCAGCTAGAACAAAGCTATCGTTAGCTTGCTAGCTATAGCAATCGTAATGTTCATGGCAGGGGGGAGTAGGGCTATTTCGGACGGGAGGAATAGCAAAAGTAATATCTAAATTGATAAGCTAGCTAATGTCTTTCAACAATAGCAGCGCCCAGATTGTTTTAAAAACAAGCCCCAAAACGGTAATGTTACACTTACAGAAATAAAGGTACAGAGGTACATGCTTCTTCTAAGCTAACGTTACACATTTCCCAAATGTACCCGGAAAGTACAATAATGTTCTATTTGGGTACTAGCCAAGTACCTTTTCGAGCAAAAAAAACTTACAAATTAGTTTGGTATTGCTGCCAAGGGGTACGATTTCTATACCACCCCAGTGACAAGCGTTTGTACCTTTTAGGTACTTTTTGTACCTTTATTTCTGAGTGTAGACATTACAAGTAACTGCTAGTCTAGCTAACTAAAAGGAAATAAATAACCCAACAATATCCATGTCAAACATACACAATATAAACATAAACACGCAAGTTTTAGCACTTTGCAGATAGACATTCCAGATTGGGGAGGAAATTGGATATATAAAGCTCTGGGGTTTGGCGGCAAAATTAAAAAACAATAAAGGTCATCACAAGGTTAAAAAAATCTAACCAAACACAAAATGTATTATTTACTGTAATCAGTGCACTGCACTGTGGTGAGGTGAGTGTGTCAGTGATGGGAGTTTTTGGCCTGCAGCCTAACCTCTTTCGATGCACAGTGACCCAGCAGGAAGTGGAAGGAGGGCATTCGGGTGACCGTGCGGGATCTGAGGCACGAGATGTTCTCCCATGGAAGCTTCTGGAGATACTGCAACCAGACACACACATCAGCATTTAAAAGCACAGGCCCATTTCCCCCATATGTTTGCATAAACTAAGTAGAGATTTATAACCAGCTGGTTGTCAAGTATAAGCCTGACTTGTGACAGGCAGCAGTTTAAAGTACAGCATGGAGATTGCATGCTTTGAGAATAAAAGGATACTGATGGCATCATACCTTGTCTAGCATTAGGACAATGTGGCCCTGAGGCTCAGTCCTGTCCTTCAGGGCAGACACTGCCCTCTGTAGGGCTGCCAGAGATTCCTCCATTCTGCATGGACACAGACCGCTGGCCAGAGAATGGAGGTCTTGTGGAGAAAACAGTGGGGAGGCAGACAGTACAGCCTGGAAAGAGATGGCAATCATTAAAGGCATACTGAACTTTTTTAGAACATACAGGGTTCATACAGCTGTTCTAAAGTGAAATTCAATAACTTTTAAAGCACTTTCAAGGTAAATAATTTGAATTTTCAAGCTTATCAGCATTTAAATTCAACATTGTCCAAATAAAATATAATCTCTTCAACCAAAAAGCACAATTAATTATACATTTAAAATACCGCCATTAAACTTGGCAAGATCAGGTGCATTTATACTTGACATCAATGTGCTACAGTATTTATTTTTTTAAGAGCATGTTGACTTGGCAACACCTGTCACTTGGCCTTGGTGAATATGAATTCAATACCAAAAGACAACTTTGATTCCACTTAGATTTTTACTTGCAAAATATCATACTGTGTGTGTGAGAGAGAGAGAAAAAAATCAATTATTATTAACTATTAGCCAACCTTAACTTGAGGACGCTTGATTAAAATTTGGAATTAAAAGTTTGGAATCAGTATCTCGCAATATTTCTTGTTCGAACCATGTTGAAGTCTGCTTACTAACTAGCTATAGAATTTAAAGAGGTGATATGGTGGTTTACCTTACTTTCTTGTGTTTTGTATGATATTGGTACATAGGGGCATTGCGGGAACACCACGGAACTATCCAATTAGTATTTTCTTTAGGTTTGGAGAAATAGACAATTAAGTTTTGGGGTCCCATTTTCAGGTCGTTTCTCATGTGACGTCACACAAGAAATGACCACTCCCCGGTGTCTCAAAACTGTCTATGAAACGCCCCCATCCCCGCCCACAAAAGTAAAAAGACGTGAATTTGAACTTCACCCATTTGCGGCGACAAGCTAATTGCTTGCTTCTTTGCTTTTACAATCTGTGTATATTAATGTCATATTCAGTTTTAAAATATAGTTTTGAAGCTTTTAAACGTAGCATGACATTAGCGTCGTTTGGTGTAGCCAGCTTTCACCTGCCCCCACCAGTCACACAATCACATCGGCTGCCTTCAAAGCGACAAGCGTATTGGGTTTCACATGATTTTACTTGAAAAATGTCTTGGCTTTCATAATATGCATGTCTCAATGTCAAATTCAGTGTGAACATATAGCTTTGAAGCTTTCAAAAGTCATATATCACAAGCTAGCACTGGTCCTTTGCATAGCTATCTTGTAAGCAGTCACACAAAAACTTTCACGGCGACAAGCTAATGTAAGTTATTTGGTTTTATCTCATTTTACACGCAAAATGTCTTGGCTTTCATGATCTGTGTATTAATGTCATTCATTTTAAAAACATAGTTTTGAAGCTTTTAAACGTAGCATAACAAGCTAGCGCCGTAGCTTCGTGTCGTTTTTTGTAGCCAACTTTCACCTACCACCACCAGTCACACAATCACATCGGCTGCTTTCAAGGTGACAAATGAAGTTTGTTGAAAGTTAACCCTATGCTATGGCAGTACCATGCACAGCGCACTCGATTCGACCATACTCTAGCCTTACTTTATCGAACATACCCTTCCCTGGCATTAAACTGTGCTGTAAGGTTTCCGAAGTGACAAGTTAACGTCAGCTAGCTGAATCAATCCTTCCCAGCATGCTATCGATAGCGTGGTCGACTGCAGTGGAGACGCACCATCGTTGTGCTTTTTTCAAAATTACGCAAATTCGGGGATATGGCCTGGTAGGTAGCGTGTACCTTAATGTTTGAAGGTTAAAAGCTGGTGTGACATCTCACATTGCATATATTAAAGACTTTGTAAACGCCGATATACTACATGGTAAATCCAGTCTCGAGGTAACTATGGTAACTATCTGACTGACAGTTCTCATTGATACACCTAATAAACAAGGTGAACTTGTAGAATGGAAAATTTGGGCATATAAAAATAAGTTTTATAGTACTTAAATTACTGAATAACAACATTGATGGACACATTCACTTTGACGTTACCTAAAGATAACTGGCATGTGTCACATTCAACCACCAAGTTACCCCTTTAAAATAGTACATAACTACAGCTTAGCGTTATACTTGTTTTAGCTAGCAAACTATATTAACTGCAGCATATAACTTTAGCTTTCCAGCTAAACCGCAGCAATGCAAGCTAGCCTGTCTATCACTTTGAAATAATATCGTCAACATTTTCTATTATTCTTACAGACTTACTTACCCCTTCAACTGTAACTGTTCTGTGGTAATACAGTGCACGCAATCAAAGAAGACGTCACAGATAACCTCACACAAGGAAAACTATTTCCATTTTAATTAATAAACAATTTTTTGGTTTCCTCCCAACAATTACTTTGACAACGAGTTATGGAAAAGTTAAGCATTTTCAAGTAGTTTATTCAAAATTCAAGCATATTTATAACCTTGAAAAAACAGAGCATTCATAATCAAGCATTTTCAAGACTTTCAAGGATCTGTATGAACCCTGAAGTAACAATGTTGTACAGCTACCTGGCCCCGATATAATATTCAAGCTTATTGTCATGACTTGCTCCAGTGGGTAAGCAACTGGCTAACGAAGAATGACGCTCTCTCTCTCCATTCACTCCCATTGCATGGCGATACAGGTCTCAAAAGCACACTTTTAGCACAAATAAATGCAAACACAGATTATGCCGATATACATGTATATTTGAACCAATATTTGATTGATATGATTTTTAATAACTAATTTCTGAAGACTAGCAACTGTTGTAAGCTTCCTTGCTGCTCGGTTTGTTTACTTATGCACGCTCCAGGAAGTGCAAGAACAAAACAAGAAAGTTAATAAGCTCACGACCAGATCTTCTTCCAAACCTTTGTTTGGAAAAAGTGTAAAATATCATGAATGGAGCTTTTTAGCTTTTCAAATGTACGGTTCCGGGTGTCGTGATTTTGTAAAACGGCATAATCCGAGTTGTTTGCATGTTTACGCGCTGAAAGTGTGCGGTTGAGACCTGTTTCGCCAATGGGAGTGAATGGAGAGAAAAAACGTCATTCTTCGTTGGCCACTGCTGTTGCTGAACTGCCTGCGTGAGTTACTTTGTATTAAGCTGGGTGGCTGAGCCCTTTTGTTCAACAAAACGGTGATACAAAAAGTAACGTGGCACAGAAGCGTGTTGGTAGACTACAAATTGACCGAGACGCGTTATTCCCGGATGTTGGTTATTCCCGGACATTTCCTAGTTATTTGTGTTTGGGGATTATAGGCTAAATGCTAACAAGACTAGGCAAGCCTAGCTCAGCCTGGACGCCTGTATGCAGCCAGTGAGGAACATGTGACAAGGCATGGCAGATATTGTTCTGGAGCATGCAGGTTGGCCTGCATGCTGTGGTGACGGAGTGCATCTGATTCTCAAAGGTGTGTGTGGCAGAGTAAGTGAGCAGGAGTGAAGCAAGGAGGGGAAGCGGACATAATTTAATTAGAGTGATGAGCACTATTAGAATTTTACCACTCCGCAAGCTCCAGTTCGGTCCGGAACCGCTCAGCCTAGAATGTCTCACTTCTGCCAATAGTTTTAATTTCAACAGTGAAAAATTGAGTTTTGGAAATATTTTACAAAAGTCCCAGAAAAAGTCATTCTTGTGCCGTTACTACGAACGATTTTGGTTGCTGTGGTGCCATCCATCTTGCTTTTGAGTCACACGTCCAAAGTGGTCATGTATATTCATGACCAAATTTGCATAACCACCTAACTTATTTTTTCCTAAACTTTAGTTTCAAGATTTCATTATACTAGGTGTGTAGAAAATCATATTTTTCTTATCTGCTGTCAGCAAATTTTCTCCAACTTACAATAAAAAATTATTCTCAGATTTGGGTTTGTGGAAAAAAACTTCCATTGACATATTCATTCTCCTCTTTTGGCCAGTTTTAGTGCTCAGTCGCCCCTGAAGGTGAAACCTGATATTCATGCGGTAGGCATATCTCTTTACGAGACAATCTTTGCTATAACCCTGTGCAACATGCAACGCAGCGGATACACGGGGGGATTAGAACTAATAAATCAACACAGCGGTTAGATGTTGAGTGCAAAAGCCAATATTTATTGCACAACACATTTTTGTGTTTTTATATCGTAATTGAAGTGCAAAACACTGTCAACTGTTGATCTCAACAAACTGTCTATAGAGTTGCTACTGCTACTAAAGAGTACAGTTTCTTTTTTAATATATTTATACACAGTATTAATGTATTATATACATTTAATTATTCCAAGAATACCAAGTACACAAACCATTCTGAATAACAAACAGTTACTTGCAGTAAAAACTGAAATTAACCGGGCACTCTACTGAAACTGGACTCCTGGCTGTGACCGAGGCACTCGCCACTGCTAGAGCCTCCTTCCTCTCCTCTGTCCTGATTCTCCTTGACCAGCCACAAACTCCTGATCTCCATACTGGCTGAGATGGGCATCTCTGGAATTGCTCTCTCATGGTTAGCATCCTATCTCACAGAGAGATCCTACCAAGTCTCCTGGAAGGGTTCAGTCTCTGCACCTCATCCACTTTTTACAGGAGTCCAGCAGAGATCTGTACTGGGCCCTCCGCTGTTCTCCATTTATACTAAGTCTCTTGGTTTGGTTATTAATTCACAAGGCTTCTCTTGGCATTGTTATGCTGATGACAACTCTTCCTCTCTTTCCCTCCTTCTACCCCACAGGTTTAAAGAGAGGATATCTGCTTGCCTGGCTGACATCTCTGAGTGGATGTCTAGCCATCACCTGAAGCTCAACCTCAACAAGACTTCATGCCATCAGTGTGCCGCCAGCTGGCCCACCCTCGCAAGTCGCATATGCATAATATGCTGCCATCTGATATTTTACATTAGGTAACTCTTCATTTAAATCAATAATTATATTTTTCATAATAGTTCATGCATGTGAAAGAAAATAACAAATGCATAAGCCGGCCAGCCGCTTATGACCGTCTGTCACTGCGCTGCTGCACAGTGCATATCCGTTTCGAGCAATAAGACGTGAGGCGTAGGCGGGAAGAAAGGGAAAAATGTGAGACCCTGAAACTCCACATGCTTATGTGTGCAGCAGGCATCGTTTCACAGGTAGCCTAAGTCAAATAAGTAATCCAATTGTCAATTTATGGCTCACTAATATTGCTGTAAGAAACGCGAAAACATTTTGACCATATGGAAATGGTTTGTAGTGGGAATGTGGATAAATCGGAGTGCTATAACATTACAGTATTATAATTGCAAGTGCAAAATATTATCCTCCACTAACAAAAAAGTTGTGAGCATCCAAATATAATAGTAGATGTGGATGGATCCCTTTAAGGGTTGTTTCTCCTGACTTTTTTCCCCATAGAGTTCTATAAGAAAATGAGTCAGGAGAAATAACCCTTGCAGTGATCCATCCACATCTACTCCATATCTGGCAACAGAGTGATGGTTTTGGGCTCGTTCAATAGCTCAGACTCTTGATGACTTACAGCCATTTAGCCAGCCATGTGTTCCATACTGTAAAAACCCCCCCAGTGTAATTTACAGCTGAATCTAGTCTCACCCCCAATTCCCATAGAGATCAGTAATAATCAGTTCCATCGTGGTCTGAAAACGCACTTTTTCAGACTCCACCTTGACTAACTACCTATATAGGGCCAATTATACAGTATGTACTTCCTGTTTATCTTTTATTTTCTATTTGTGTTTTTTGCTATTTTAATAGTTAACTCATGTAATGTATTTATCTCCGGGTGCTTGCCCTTTTCACAAACCAACATTCCAGACTTTTTCCAGACTGATATATATATATATATTTAAAATGTTTTTGTCATTTTCTAAGCTAAGTTTGTGTTTTTGTTAGGATTTTGACATTTTATGATGTTGACAAATTATCTCCTTTCTGAGAATGGGAAAAAAAGCATGAGGTTAATTCAATGAATAAATTACATTTAAAAATTATTAATAATAAACCATTCTTTAAAAAGATATCAGTCTGAACAAGGACCGACTGTCAAACTGCAGGTATCACCCTTCTCAAATCGGTGCGCTGTAAAACAATTTCCTGAATACACAAGAGGCAACACCAGCCAGGTGAAGTGTATCAAAAAGTCCCATACTAAACATTCTCTCTCTCAA
>JAKUDI010000063.1:0-25000 GCA_022702515.1 Ilyophis sp. 1 JC-2022
CAAGAAATAAAGGCTTGAAATATTTCACTCTATGTGTCATGAATCTATATAATATATGAGTTTCACGTTCTGAAATGAGTGACAAAAAATATAGAACTTTTTCAAGATATTCTAATTTGTTGAGCTGCACCTGTATCGTGATATTTTTTTTCCCAGCAAAGATTCCTTGTCCCCCCCACTTTTTTTTTGAGTTGAGATTTATGGAGGCTGCAGTGAAAATTATTATTGCTAATTCTGACATTTTGGGTGCGAAATTCCGAAATCATATGAGGTCACCAGGTAACCTAATACCATAGTCCAGTACAAATGGGGATTTAATACCCTAGTCCAGTGCAAATAGGCCATTTGACATCCTGGAGAACAGAGGGCGACTTTAAGCGTGCAGCCTGAACGTCATCATAGCGGGAAGGAAGCTCAGTCAACTCCCTGCTCTGTTATCCCAATTTTCACTCTCGTTATTCCCCTAAATGACAGATCACAGCAACCCAAGAATAGCATCGACCAGGAATGTCACGGTTTTCCACACGTTATTTTGTTATGCGTGCACCTTCATCAATAAAATTATCATTCTCAGACTCAATTCGCACGGTTTACAAGTATTTGCATGTACAGTATACAATACCTGACCGTGCGGTTTGCGTCGAGACATGAAATAATATGTAACCATTAATACGTAATTAAGATGTAATCAGTGACATTAGATTAAAAGACAAAGATCCGTTTCCGGGGCACGGAGTAGAAAAGGTGATCGTGGAGGAAGGGAGGGTGGATTTTTCGAGTATTGGGACGCACCCAGGGCTTCGTTTTTGAAGCTCACTTTCTGGTTTCACTCATCTGACAATTTCGGGAAGTAAAAACTACAACTTGTAGTAAAAGAGCAGGACATATTTATGAACTACTCTTTTTATCTTCATTCCTAATTTACACGTCGTAACCATTGTCATATTTTAACTGATTGATATTCTCAATAAAAAATAATATTACAAACTCGCTAGTTTGGAGTTTTTCCGGATGTCTTTTGTACACTGCTTGTTGTCTTTTGCACGGCTCGAAGGGGTTGTAATTTGTAACAGCAAGCAGTGTGCAAAATAAATCTGGCCTCATGCAAGCACATTCACTTATTATTCTCTTTACTTTCTCTTATATTCGTTCTTGAGAGATGTTCTTATGACTACTGAAGGATATGGAAATATTCTGTATGGATGAATGGTCAAAGATTCCTCAACATGTTCCAATTTCATAAAACACAAAAGATGACTCCGTCGTGTTATCCTCGAAAATAAAAAGTGCTGAAAACGGGTGTGAAGAAAGTTTGGCAACTATCATTTTGCGGAAAATATTACTTGTTAAACAAAATATTTTTCTCTGAGGCAATGTTGCGATATAAAGGTGATATCATTTTTTGAATATAGCTCATTACATGAATAATTTTTTGCACATTTTTAAGGGTGTGGATAATTTTAGAGGACATTATTGTAATATAAATTATATGAATCACTAATCTGATGGCATGCAAAAAGCGTTTTTTTTTTTTATTGCACAGATGTTAATGCAGTTCACACACAAATAGCCTACCACCAGATGTCTGAGTGCTCTGTGTTCAATTACATATCCTCGAGTTTGCGCAAGTAACAGATCCCAGAGAGAGACACAGGCGACTTCGTTTCAGATAAACGAAGATCAGCGAGGAACGCAGATCAAATAAATTCATACGGTAAATGGATAGAACTGCTTGTATTTCAACGTATCTCATTATTTAATGTAATTTTAACAACTGACTCGGTGTTCTGCACAGATGCGTAAACATGTAGCCTATTGCAGGTCATTCGTTTCCCGTTATAATGCACCATTTTGGATATTTCCCAGGGAGTCGCCCACAGAGCGTGGTGAAAGGTTATCAATAACTGGGTAATCTCTTTCATATCGCCAGGTGTATCAAAATCCAAGGAACTATATGGATGAAGTGTGCAGGTTATGCCGCTTTCATGATTTTATTTGCTCGCCAGCAGGAGCTTATTGCAGCAGCACTGTTCATTTACACAGGCTATTCCGGTAAAGGGAGAAATTACGGGTTTGCAATTCTTATGTGATTTAAGTGTTCACTTGTAATGTTAGAAAACTATACTGTCGTGCTACTACAGGCGCAATTAGTTGAAGCTATTTGTAGTGGGTAGCCTACATTTTTGTCACAATTAGCCTTGGTCATTGTTACCCTTACCCTTGCTCTTAGAACTATAAACTGAAATGAGAATTTGATCTTTGTGGGCTTACGTTTCAGATACTATCATTTATTCCATATAGGCTACGTTTTTGAGCAGGATTAAGTGGGCATTCCGTTTGTTACAGTTACAATTAATCAATCCTGCTATTTCAGAATATTTATTCGACAAGTGCCTCCGTTCTAGGAAGATGCCATAGCAGGTGTATTTAAATGCATGGGTTGGTGTGGACTAAAGCGGTCTCAGATCCCCCCCTCCCGTTTCTAACAGTCCCAGGACATCGACTACGAGCGAAGAAGCACCATGGAGCTGCATCTTCCTGCGACAGTGGCTTTCCTGTTCGGTACGAAGGAAACTGCATAGCAACTGGGAAAGGGTTTTCATTCGCTGCTGCCAATAATGAAGAGATTGGCAAGAACCAGAAACAGACTAGGTTGAATGTCCCACAACAAACAAATCTCAGTATTTCAATTGTAGCCTACAATATTATCCCTTCTTTTATCCCAATCCTTTAGAAGACATTGCTGTAAAATGCGTTGCACTTTCAATGTACTGACCCTGGGATCTAGTTGATTAGACTTATATTTCATGATGATTATTTTTTAAAATTTCACCAAAATGGCAAGATTGCATTTATATCACAAGGATAACTTGTGAATAATTAATGTAGATGCATGCTGGGATGACGCAGCCATGGCCAAGTACAAGACTATCACCACCAGTCATAAGTGCAGTCCAATTATTGCGTTATGTTATAATCACTTAGCAGATCACTTATCCAGAGCAACTTACAAAGGAGAACATTAGTGTTTGGCTCAGGTATACAAAGGATGAGGAAAAGACATCTAGCAAGTGTTATGATTAAAATATTTAGATAGCGTAAATTCGTTTTTGCATTTGTCTAGCACACACCTCAAATTGTCCGAAAACAAAGTTTGATATTGGCAGGACAAAACTAGGGTTTATTGAAAAGATAAGTTCTAGGGTTTACATGATTATCTTCCATGTAATATGTCTTTGCTGCAGGGGTAGCCTGTGAGGTGTAACAGCTTATTTTCCATACTGTGTGTCTTATCAGTTGCCATGGCTGTAGGTCAGCCAATAGGTTACCCAAGGGGACCCCAGCTCTACCCATGCCTCACCCTCATAGAGCGGAATTTGAGGGTGGATTGTGACTTCCCACGTACCAGCCCAGTCCCGCCCGGACCCTTCTGTGAGTTCAAACAGGACAGCAGGCTAATGGGAAGCACCCTGCCCAATGCCCAGCCTGTTCCCGAGCTGAAGAGGAGGTCCAACGTCACCCTGGTGGATCCTTACAAGTGCCGGCTGACCTATGCCCGGGTCCAGGGCTCCTTTGACGAGAAGGCCTACACCTACACCTGCCGGGTCATACAGGGGACGCAGGCCATGGAGAACAGCATGGCATTACACCAGAGTGAGTGAAAAGGAACCCTACCTCTATAGGGTAACCAACAGTCCTGTATTAGCCAGGCTGTACCGTATTTAAAAATTTTAAAAACGGTTTTCCTTTTGTCCCATATAGTGATACCTGTTTTAGTTTTCTATATGATCATTGTGCACTGGCACTGCAAATAGGCTAATGTGAATGTGTAATGTGTGAAAGGTTAATCTTTCATGTGTCTTTCTCCAGGGAATGTTCCAGTGTGTTCTGCCCTTAGTGTCCTGTTCCATGGTGCACCGAGCCTGCTGCTGACTGTGATGCCACTTTCTGTGATTCTGAGACTCCTATCGGCCTGAAAACAAACACAAGCACTTGCTTCGGGGTCTGTTTCTGACTGGGGTCATCCTCTCTGCAGTTATTGAGTATTTCCCAACTCTTAACTTTTGTAAAACTACACATGTCTTCAGCTTACCATGAAAGTGTGCATGTCTACAATCATAAACAATGTAAAACACAACGGTGGTAAGGTATATTGATCATAGATGTTGCTGTGTTACTTGTTGATAACCTATATTCATAGTATTTAGGTGACTGCATGTGTTTCCAAGATAAGTAAGCTACTGAGAGTACACTGGGTTCAAATGTGCTACAGAATAGCACAGGGCTTCTCAGACTGAGTCCTGGAGCCCAGAGTGCATGCTGGCTTTTGTTACATCCAATCTTTTGGTCAAATGAGGTTCTTGAAAACATGTGTCTATCATCTCTTATATCTTTACCATAGCCTTAACACAGTGGTTCATTGCCATTTGTTTTGTCTTTGAACTTTTTTCATAAATGGTTTAGTGTAAGTGGATATAGAAAATTACATAAAATGAAAGCATTAGTCAATCTGAGTGGAATAGCAATATGGTTTTGTTTATTCTTCGTGGCATGCATAGCTATTTATGTTAGTCAATCGATCTTAAAAGTTGTTTAATTAATAGCAAGCAACAGCTCATTACAATTAAGAGGTTTACAGTGCTGTGAAAAAGTTTTTGCCCCCTTCCTGATTTCCTCTATTCTTGCATATTTCTCACACTGGATGTTTTCAGATCTTTAGACAAAATATAATATTGATTTTAGGGAACCTGATTAAACAAATGACACATTTGTTTTTTACTTATTAAATTTATTTAATGAACAATAAATCCCAACACCCATTTCCCTTGTGTGAAAAAGTAATTGCCCCCTTACAATAACTGCAGCCAATGTATAATAAAGTAATCATTTGTAATATTTGGTCACATATCCTTTGCATGCCATGACTTCCTGATGACTTTGACCCAACAATATCAAAAGACTCTTGAAATCTTATTTTCTGGTATTTCTACAAGCGATACTATAACCTCTCTGCATTTGAATGGATCTCTATGGGAATTGGGGGGTGGGACTAGATTTAGTTGTAAATTACACTGGAATAGTATGGAACACATGGTTGGCTAAATGGCTCTAAGTCATCAAGGGTCTGATGTATCAAACTAGCCTCAAACCATCACTCTGCTGCCAGATATGCAGTAGATATGGATGGTTCACTTTAAGGGTTGTTTCTCCTGACAAATTTTCCTATTGAACTCTATGGAAAAATAAGTCAGGAGAAACAACCCTTAAAGTGAACCATCCATATCTACTGCATATCTGGCAGCAGAGTGATGCTTTGAGGCTCGTTTGATACATCAGACCCTTGATGACTTAGAGCCATTTAGCCAACCATGTGTTCCATACTATTCCAGTGTAATTTACAACTAAATCTAGTCCCACCCCCCAATTCCCATAGAGATCCATTCAAATGCAGAGAGGTTATAGTATCGCTTGTAGAAATACCAGAAAATAAGATTTCAAGAGTCTTTTGATATTGTTGGGTCAAAGTCATCAGGAAGTCATGGCATGCAAAGGATATGTGACCAAATATTACAAATGATTACTTTATTATACATTGGCTGCAGTTATTGTAAGGGGGCAATTACTTTTTCACACAAGGGAAATGGGTGTTGGGATTTATTGTTCATTAAATAAATTTAATAAGTAAAAAACAAATGTGTCATTTGTTTACTCAGGTTCCCTAAAATCAATATTATATTTTGTCTAAAGATCTGAAAACATCCAGTGTGAGAAATATGCAAGAATAGAGGAAATCAGGAAGGGGGCAAAAACTTTTTCACAGCACTGTATATTATGGTTGGAACGATAACCAGCACACACAGTAGGTCCCCAAGATTGACTTTGAAACCCTTGATATAACATATCTACCAAACGTTCAACACTGTACCAAGTCTGAATTAGTAGTAGCAATTACACATGTAAAATCTTTTAGTTTTTTTAACTATTTGCCAGTTATAATTTGATTGGTAATTATTGGACAATTACTGATATATGGTTGGTAATTTCAAGAAGAAATTAGATACATGATTCCAAATTTTTTTGGATTTGATTTCCAAAAGCCATGACTAATCATACCTAATATTGCATGATATATTACACTGTATGTTTCCAGGTTTTAAATGTTCACGAGAAGTTTTGTCAGCCTCATAGCATACAAGAAAATATTACATTGAGGGCTTGATTTACTAAGACCGTTAGCGTTTGCAAAACCTTTAAGAACATGCAAAACCAATAACTTGACCAATGATTGGTTGTTGTATTTTTTTAATTGGTTGTGTTATTAGTTTTGTATGTGCTAAAAGGTTTTGCACGCACTAAAAATATTAGTAAATCAGGCCCTAAGTGCAAACATATTAGAAACTGTTGAGTAACTACATGGAACTACATTTTAATCGGACATTGCCAGAGCTAATGCTGTTATTCCAGTCTCATAATAGTATTTAATTTGAATTGAACCATTTATTTCTTGTAGCTAAGCAATCAGAATACAAAATGCAATTTAAGAAACAATGAGCGGGAAATTATCTAAGCAAACGCCAAAGCTTTTACTGAATGTTCAACGGTAAAGGGAAAATCTTTAAATTAGTCTGATTTCAAGTTGATTTAATGGTTATGTATTACAAAGATTATATTCAATTTAATTATATCAAGTGTTATTTGCTATACTTACAGTATTTAATCATTGAAGAGATATTCTCTTTATTTAAAATATTTTATAGATATAATTAGTATTGCTCTTTCTATTTTGTATTCTTCATATTCTGTTTAATGATGAAGGACTTGAATATTACACTTCTTTATTTTGTCTTTTCAAGCCAAAAAAGGTTCATCTCTGTGAACAAAAAAAAGATCAGATTTGCAGATGTATCATTTAATTAAGCTACAGTATTTTTACACAAATTTTTGTAAAAAACTTTTAAAACCATCAACTGGACCTGATTATCTGGTCTGTCTGTCTGTCAGTCTGTCAGCCACTTGTTTTAGGAGCCTCCAAGAAATCTCGGCTGAATTACACAAATAACTAGTAGACTGGCAGTAATTGTGAATTGTAATTCAGAGACCCAAATCAGTGCTGTGGCACATGCGTATAAGAAAATTCTGCGTATAAGAGAATTCTGCGTATAAGAGAATTCTGCGTATAAGAGAATTCTTTGCTGTAAGGAATATGTGCGGTCTTGTGTTCTTGTGCTACATCTGTTAGTGTATTAGAACAACAAAAATAGGTCATTGTAAATGTTAGGAATTTTGCTCATTGACAGTAATGTCTGAAGCAAAGGGTGCTCCAATCATTTCAGAATCCCGAAAGAACATCACAGCAGTGCACATACCTTAGCTTTGCCAAAAACCATGATCCGTATGCATGCAATTACCCCGTTCCCAACTTTGCGCTATTTGCACACATTAAAAGTGCCTGTAGGACCTTTTATTCCTTTAATAGACTAAGATTTGCCTGCTTGGTATCACATGTGGATTTATTTTGCAAATCCTCCAGTAATGCTGACTGTCAGATTGACATGCATGGCTTTGTCAGTGTGACTAACTGGTCCATCTGTAAATTCATGAAGAGGGAATTGTTGTGGCCATGGGTGGGATGTGTGAGCACTTATGTGGAGGAGGCCCTGCTGTTGAAGGTACATTGAACAATAAAAGTTTGTTGATATCAGTCCTCTTTAAAATTTTGTGCGGAGCCTTATTTGTGTGTGTTTGTGTGCGTGTGTGCGTTTTGCATTCCTTCAGAACCACCCTCACAATAGGAGGATGTACACAGATTACAGCCAGCATAAGGAACAGATACAGCAGGACCAATAAGGAAGTGGGATCTTTATTGGGGGGGGCTATTATCCTCATTATATACTGGACACACACTGTTACCATCCATCGGTACGTCCCCTCTGAAATGCCAACGTCTAAATTCATATTTAGCCTCTGGACTGCTTTCCCTGTCTATATCATAACCTTATCCGATCAGCACTCCTGAGATTTTTTATAAATATGGGCCCAGGTGTATGGCTCATGATCAGTAAGGGTGAAGGGGGGGACGTGTAGTGTAGTGGGTAAAGAACCCTCTGGGTGGGGAAGTTGAACGCCCCAACACAGCAATGCTGCCGTACCTTAGAGCAAATCTTAATGTTTTCTGCATTACAACCCGCGCTGCAACCCAACCTAAACATTCCTCAGGCTTTTTTGACATGGTGCAATGTGCTTGTGATGGACCAGGCAGGTAGGCAATACTCCTGATATGACCCCAATAACACTCCTCCGAGGTGCTGAGCTTTCATACCTTTTTCATTAGGATCCATACTGAACTGCATGCAGACATATTAGGTAGAAATACCAATGACCAGTTCAAGTTCTACATGAAGTTTGCTTTGCTCAGGTGATGTTTTATTATTAGCATGGATGATCAGATCTGTGTTGTCTGTTATTTGTAATATTTGCATGGTTTTTAATGTTTTTAAAGTATCCCACAGCATTTAGGTATTCTTTTTAGCAACAACTAGTTATGTGGCAAACAATACATTTGATTCCCCTGTTAGGCTTTAATCTTATCATTCCGTGGAGTAATCTGCAGACTTGCAGAAGCCAGGTTTTGTGAATCTCGTGACCCAAAGTAATCCTAAATACATGCTATTCTTCTTTACAACCAGGAGAGGGCACCACTAGAAAAGAATCGTATTCCTGAAATAGAAGACACTTTTGTGAGATTATTGAAAACATGACTCTAGAAAATAACTTAAACCTAATTTGGTAACCAAATAAGACAGATCACAGCCAGACATTATTATACATGATACATACATATGACAGACAAAACCCAGGGAAATCCTTTATTATAACATCGTTTTCCAGATACAGAACCGTGCAAATGTGTGGGCACCTATGTGTTGTTGAATCTACAGGTGCAGCTCAAAAAATTTGAATATCGTGAAAAAGTTCTATATTTTTTGTCACTCATTTCAGAAAGTGAAACTCATATATTATATAGATTCATTACACATAGAGTGAAATATTTCAAGCCTTTATTTCTTGTAATTTTGATGATAATGGCTTACAGCTAATGAAACCCAAAAGTCAGTGTCTCAGAAAATTAGAATATTTTGCTTTAACATATTTTTAAAGTATCATATTTAATATTTGGTCACATATCCTTTGCATGCTGTTACTTCCTGAAGTCTGTGACCAATCAACATCAAAAGACTCTCAATATCTTATTTTCAGGTACTGTTACAAGCTATACTATAACCTCTCTGCATTTGAACTGATTTCTATGAGAATTGGGGGATAAGACTAGATTCAGCTGTAAATTACGCTGGTACAGTATGGAACACATGACTGGCGAAATGGCTGTACGTCATCAAGGGTCTAAGGTATCAAACGAGCCCCAAACCATCACTCTGTTGCCAGATATGGAGTAGATAGGTACCACATCCTCTGCAAAGTACAAACTTAAACATGACATTCTGGCAATTTTAATGCACAATTACTATTCATTTGCTTGAGGGTGGCTGATGTGTTGTGGACCCAAACACAGAGACAGAAACAGGGAAACCAGGAAAATGCTTTACCGGCAGTAAAGGAATAAAACAACAAAGTAAACACCTTGAAAAACCTACATTAAGATAAATAATACTGAGCACTACTGAGGCAAAAACACAGAGGGCTGGTAACACTACAGAAAATCAAACAAAAACAGGGTGAGAACAGGAGACTTAAATACATGCAGGAACAGGTGTGTACAATGAGCAAATGAGCAGACACGTGCAGGTCGAACAGAATCAATAATACAATTATAAGGGCGACACAAGGGATAAGAGACAGGCAAAACACACAAGGAAAGATGCTGGCGACCTCTGATGGAGGACACGGGAACTGTGACAGAATTTAAGTTTGAAAAAATAAAACAGTAAATGTGTGCAAATAAAAAAATAAAAAATTATGTGCAAAGGTTAAGACGCCCTTCCAGTTGATTCATTGATACTCTTTTTTAAAGATTTAAATACTTGATTTACTAGTTATGTCTTAAATGAAGCCAGGTGAAGACAATTCCAGAGTCTGTATTATTTTGGAGTGCTAAGTTAAGGGGAACCGTTGAAGTCAAGGTATGCAAAGCAAACCCCAGAAAAGTTTAGCTGACATCGGAGTAGTGGTGCACACACAAATGATCTGGATAGAAGAGTTGTCAGAAAGAAGCCTTTTCTGCGATCACATCACAAAAGTCAAAGTGTCAAGTATGCAACACAACTCTTAGATAAGTCTGAGACTTTTTGGAACAAAGTGTTGTGACCAACCTGTCAACTGATGAAACAAAAATGTAGCGCTTTGGCCACACCCACCGAAGATTAATTCGCAAAAAAACAGGGCAAGCATTTCCCACAACACCCTGCACAAGGTGCAACCGTTAAGCATGGGGGTGAATCTGTTATGCTTTGTGGTTATGTGGCAGCCATTGGCACAGAAAATATTGTGTGGGCGGAAGGTAACAACGTATTCAACTCAATATCAACAACTTCAAGAAGCTAACGTCCCAGTGAAAAGTCCGTGAAAAAATTGAAGCTTGGATATTTCAACAAAACAATGATCCAAAACATACCTCAAAATCAACCAAGAGTCCCCAGATTTAAATACTATTGGAAATCTATAGGGAGATCTCAAACATGCAGTATATGCAAGACTACCTGAGAATATGAAGCTGAGACTGTTCTTTACATGCTACACAATTAGTGTGGATTACAAATGTTTCACAATGACAAGACTATGGGCAGCTTCCTTCTCATTAAGGCAATCTTCTTGTCTCCAGATCTGCCGGGCAATGGATAGCCTTTCTCAACATACCGTGTATGCATACCAAAGGCAGGAAGACATGAAGAAACTTCATTTTTATAGAATTGCAATTTAGCTCAGCCGTTGATAACACACCCACTTTCTGCACTGCAGAATTACGCTTTGGCCACACCCACCAAAGATCCATTTGCAGAAAAACAGGGCAAGCATTTCCCATAACACCCTGCACAAGGTGCAGCCGTTAAGCGTGGGGGTGAATCTGTTATGCTTTGTGGTTATGTGGCAGCCAGTGGCACAGAAAATATTGTGTGGGTGGAAGGAACAACGTATTCAACTCAATATCAACAAATTCTAGAAGCTAACGTCCCAGAGTCAGTGAAAAAATTTAAGCTTGGATATTTCAACAAAACAATGATCCAAAACATACCTAAAAATCAACTAAGAGTCCCCAGATTTAAATATTATTGGAAATCTATAGGGAGATCTCAAACATGCAGTATATGCAAGACTACCTGAGAATATTTCTGAACTATAAGGGCTTTGCAAGTAGGATTGGGGGAAAACATTCTTAAAGAAAGAATAGGACTGTTGGCTGGCTACAAGACATATTTATAAGCTGTGATTTCTGTCAAATACTTACAGTATAAGTACTTGTTACTTATAAGTACTTATTTTTTATGTAAAATAAAATTGACAGAAATATGTCATTGTGGTAGGGGGCGTGGTTTTAGGCGCGGCCGGCAAGAGAGAGAGTGAACTCGGGTGATTTATGGAACCGACACAGCTGTCGGCAATCAGGAAATTGGTGACGATTAATTGTGTTATTGTTTGTATCAATTAACCAATTGCCTTGATTGTTCAACAGTGAGCCTGAAAACCTTGAAAAAGAGCCTTCTGGGAGTTGAGAGGAGAAACAACTGATGTCTGGAGGTCGTGTTGTGTGTTATTTTGTTTGTATTGTAATACGAAAAGACGGAGAATAAAAACCCCGTTGAGCTGGGGCCGGAGGTTCCAAATTCTACCAATCAAACCTCCCCCCTTTCTGATAGCCATCTCTTACCGAATCAGAGAGCGGATCTTGCCTTGTTGCAAAAACTGTTTGCTGATGTGTTTTCCCCTCTACCAGGCCGTACTAATCTCATAAACCACCACATTGAGACGTGTTTGCGCCCCTACAGACTGCCTGAACATAAAAAGAAAGTGGTTCAGGCAGAAATAAAGGCAATGCTGGAATTAGGGGTAATAGAGGAGTCTAACAGTGCGTGGAATAGCCCCATCATGCTAGTGGGTAAGCCTGATGGATCTATTCGCTTCTGTGTAGACTATCGTAAGGTGAATGGAGTGTTACGGTTTGATGCCTATCCAATGCCTCCGGTCGACGAGCTCTTCGATCGGCTGGGCACAGCTTGTTTTTTTTCGACACTGGATTTAACCAAGGGCTACTGGCAGATTCCCTTGTCTCCAGAGTCCAAGGAAAAAATGGCTTTCTCCGCTCCGGACAGGTTGCACCAATTCCGGACACTTCCGTTTGGGTTATTCGGTGCCCCTGCCACATTTCAACGTCTCATGGACAGGGTGCTGTGTCCACATGTGGCTTTCGCTGCAGCCTATCTGGATGACATCATCATCCACAGTAACAGCTGGGCTCAGCATGTGCGGCATGTGGGGGCAGGTGCTAGAGTCCCTGAGACAGGCGGGACTCGTGGCTAACCCAAAGAATTGTGCGATTGGCAGAGCGGAGGTACGGTATTTGGGGTACCACTTGGGAAGTGGACAGGTGCGGCCTCTAGTGGACAAAATCGCAGCGATTGCGACCTGTCCACGACCCAAGACAAAAAAAGAGGTGAGGAGGTTTTTGGGACTGGCCGGCTACTACAGAAGGTTTATTCCGGCTTTCTCTGAGCTGACCAGTCCCCTAACCGACTTGACTCGGAAAGGTGCCTCAGATCCGGTCCAGTGGACGGAATTGTGTCGGCAGGCGTTTGAGAGGGTGAAGGAAGGTCTTTGTAGAAAACCGCTCTTGTTCACCCCTAACTTCTCTCTCCCCTTTAATTTGCAGACTGACACATCGAACAGAGGGCTGAGGGCTGTTTTGACTCAGCAGGTGGAGGGGGTCGACCGACCAGTGCTGCACATTAGCAGGAAATTATCACAAAGAGAAGCTAAGTACAGCATGGTCGAGAAGGAGTGTCTAGCCATTAGATGTGCGGTCGGGTCCCTCTGTTATTATCTACTGGGTCGCCCATTCATCCTCTGCTCGGACCATGCTCCCCTCCAATGGCTTCACCGCATGAAAGATACCAACGCCCGAATCTCTCGTTGGTATCTGGCTTTACAGGTGGTTCATAGGCCGGGAGCGCAGATAGTGGTGGCTGACTTTCTTTCCCGTCCGGTGGAGGAGGAGGAGGAGGGGGGGGGGTTCAGCATTCCCGGCCTAAGTCGGGCGGTGGGGGTATGTGGTAGGGAGGCGGGGTTTTAGGTGCGACCGGCAAGAGAGAGAGTGAACTCGGGTGGTTTATGGAACCGACACAGCTGTGACACAATTGGTGACGATTGATTGTGTTATTGTTTGTATCAATTAACCAATTGCCTTGATTGTTCAACAGTGAGCCTGAGAACCTTGAAAAGGAGCCTTCTGGGAGTTGAGAGGAGAAACAACTGATGTCTGGAGGTCGTGTTGTGTGTTATTTTGTTTGTATTGTCATATTTAAATTTGTTCCCTGCAGAGGTTGTGCTAACTTATTTTGTCTTTGCAATATGCCCAGGGGTGCCGACACTTTTGCATACCACTGTCATTTGTAATCACTGCAATAAACAAAAACTGTGTTCTTACCTGCTTGACAAATGAATCCATTCTCACAGAAAAGAGATACAAAAACAACAGATATACCTTAATGCCTTTTAAGGTTATTTACATTGGGAACAGTTAAAGAGTAACAGTTGTAGAAAAATCTAGAATTCCTACAGGGTGTGGTAATAACAACTATTGCATTACCCAGGTTACATGTTTACAGTTACTCACAGCAAATCCCCAAGAAGATTAATCTAATAATTAACAGTAATTTCAGCAACTGCACAGTCTGAAGTTACACTGTACATATTTCAAATCATCCAAATACACAAATACTCAAAAACCTGGGGGATAAACACATGCTGGTTATAGAGACTGCCTTCCAGAGTGGTTTGATTATGCAACATAGGACGTTTTACCAGGCATTCATTTGCGTGAATTAAATTTTGAAAGAGGATTAATTTATTTTCACACGCTTGTACCTATCCTATCTTACTGAATATTTTTTGTCTGGACCTGCACCAGAGAGAGACATTGGAACAGGTTCTCAAAACAAATATGCAGCTCCTGTGTTAAATGATTGTGAAATTAAAATATCTTGTTTTGAGAGAGAGAGAGAGAGAGTCTAGTGTGTCTTTTACTATCTGAATTAACTTGCAATGACATATTTAATGTAAATACATATAAGTACTTCTTTGCAAGTACTTCTTTCACTATTTCTCCAATTTGTCTCTTGATCTCTGGGGTGTGTTGCTCGAGTGCTACAGATGTAGAACATGGAAATATTATTATTATTATTTTTCTGTACATTAGTTCATCATATGGCAATTGCATCCAATTTAGCAGGAAAACTGCAACCAGAATAGTAGCCGTTCCTGATCGTTCACATTGAATTCACATTTGGATTGTTCCAGAAGCAACTCCAGAATCATATAACAGATGAAGCTCAAAGGCTTAGAAACAGAGCAATTCCTAACAAGAACTGGACTCCGGCATGTCCTTTTGATTTTTCAGATTACTGTTTTATCAAGCAGAGACTGTTCTGTACATGCTACACAATTAGTGTGGATTACAAATGTCTCGCAATGACAAGACTATGGGCAGCTTCCTTCTCATTGAGGCAATCTTCTTGTCTCCAGATCTGCCGGGCAATGGATAGCCTTTCTCAACATACCGTGTATGCATACCAAAGGCAGGAAGACATGAAGAAACTTCATTGTTATAGTATTGCAATTTAGCTCAGCCGTTGATAACACACCCACTTTCTGCACTGCAGAATTATGCCAATAACAGAATTGGCCCCAGACAAAAATTTTAAGCAAAATAAAAGAACACTATGGAGATGTCGTGAAATAAACAATAAAATGTCACACAGGCTCACAGTTAACCACAGTCTTGGGATTGTGATCTTGAGCCGGATGGACAGTTGAGTTGCTCCAGTCTTGTAACATCATGTGTCATCATGAAACTGTTGAAATAACCACTTATTTCATCACAAAGAGGTAGAAGTGTCTGTCAGAAACACACATGACCGAGTGCAGAAATCCAAGTATGGTTATTTCTGTTTTTATTTCCCTTTTCAGAAGGGTATAAGCTGTTATCAGAATGTATTCCCTCATTGAAACAGGCATAGTTTTTGATGTTTTTTTAGGGAACGTACTGGTATGGCTTTGGCTTGCTGTGTATTTTAAGTTTAAGCCTCCCGGAGTTCAGTAATGTAAATACAGTTAGCGTGAACTGTAGGTGTTTAGGGTAGGCTACACGCACAGATCATCATAAATCTCTCAAAGACAACCGCAGTCTGTACCAACCCAACTTTTTCTAGCAGTTTTAAATGATGAGCATGCAGTCTCAGGTCTTCTCAGGTCACCACTGCTGAACGCAAAGCAGCTGTTTTAGCAGAGACACAAGAATTTGCTCAGAGCATAATTTATTCTGCACAAATTGTCTTCTTCCTCTTAAGTTCCCCCTTCTCACTAATGGAATTAATTAAAATGAATTAAGGCCCCATTTATGAAGCCTGTTTTAGGTCAGGTACTTCAATGCCAACATCTGTTCTATGGTCCAGACTGACCCTGTCCACTTAGGAGGGTCATGCAGTTGTTCAGAAGCACACTCAAAAATGTATATGGATATATAAGATCATATCATTGGACCGTTAAGAAGACAATGTATTAAAGAATGCAGAGCACACACAATGTATGAGGCATACAGTACAAGCCAGGACACATTTTCTAAAACAGAGAGAACATGATATTTTGCATTTTGATTTCCATCCAAACCACTGGGCAGGGCAATAGCTAGAGGCAGACAGACATGCATGACAAACCAGAGTGACAAGAGGGGGATAAGTAAACCGGATCATGTTGTGTGCAGTGAAAAAACCCATCCCCATCCCAATGCAGCAAATTGTGAAACATAAGGAATGAATTTGCACATGCTATTAATAAATAAATACATAGATGTTGGTTGTTTTCGGTTCATATCCGAAAGGTATGAGTGCAACTTTTAAAAAAATTAAATAAATACATTTAAAAAAAGATCTGGACATAGCCTAATTTGTGTGTAACGTATTAAACACTTTGAATAAACCGCGCCCAACATGGCAAAAAATACTGATGGCCTACTGAAAGAAGAGTAGGTATGCTACTCATTTTAGATCACTAAATAACATATAGAGCACATTAGCGCTACCCACAGCAGATGTCAGTTTAAGCAAGGGCAAGACAGGTAGGCTATGTGCGATGAGGATCAGCTGTTAAAAGAATACAATATCATTGGCAGTCCTGCCACTAGTGAACAACCATAGGCTACTGCCGATTTGCAAAGGGCTGGCGACCCAACTATGCTTCCTTGCAGAAAAGAATAGATACCGTCCTTTAATACGACAATATCACATAGGCTACTTGGACTATAGGCTATACCATAGTATAAATATGAACTACTATACAAAGGGTCTCTCTCTCTTTTCTATCTCTCTCTTCCCACCCTTAAACAAAACATATTGCCAATCGCCATATCTTCTTCATTTACCACGCAAACAGCTTCCCCAGTACACCACATTATTTTAAATGCTTCCACATCATGCATCACTTTAAAATACTCATTCTACCCTAAGGCGCGGAGAGACATAACCCCCTAAACAGTTGCAGCGCATCTTTAGAGCCACCACCCCACAGCATGTTCCTGTGTGTGACCCTCATCGCAAGTTTTGCCTGATAGTATAAAGCGTTCAACAGTACTGTCCTGTAGTGCTGCTGGAAACTGTACCTTGGTTCCCAACTGAACTGAACTGAACTTGGTCTGAAGTTCCCTAACGGAAAAATAAAAGCTATTCTATTCTATTCTATTCACAGAAAAACTCCCTGACAGAAAAAAATCACCCCCAGCCACAAACACACTGTTTTCAATAACCCAAACAGTCAACACAGGCTAACCATACCTTAGTGGCCACTGCTCCATGCAAACCCCCCACTGCAGATCCACAGTCCTCTTAAGGACAGAGCCTTGTAGAACACCCTCCACTGCAGATGCACAGTCCTCTTAGGGACAGAGCCTTGTAGGACACCCTCCACTGCAGATGCACAGTCATCTTAGGGACAGAGCCTTGTAGAACACCCTCCATTGCAGATCCACAGTCATCTTAGGGACAGAGCCTTGTAGAACACCCTCCACTGCAGATGCACAGTCCTCTTAGGAACAGGGCCTTGTAGAACACCCTCCACTGCAGATGCACAGTCCTCTTAGGGGCAGAGCCTTGTAGAACACCCTCCACTGCAGATGCACAGTCCTCTTAGGGACAGAGCCTTGTAGAACACCCTCCATTGCAGATCCACAGTCATCTTAGGGACAGAGCCTTGTAGAACACCCTCCATTGCAGATCCACAGTCATCTTAGGAACAGGGCCTTGTAGAACACCCTCCACTGCAGATCCACAGTCCTCTTAGGGACAGAGCCTTGTAGAACACCCTCCATTGCAGATCCACAGTCATCTTAGGAACAGGGCCTTGTAGAACACCCTCCACTGCAGATCCACAGTCCTCTTAGGGACAGAGCCTTGTAGAACACCCTCCATTGCAGATCCACAGTCATCTTAGGGACAGAGCCTTGTAGAACACCCTCCACTGCAGATCCACAGTCTTCTTAGGGACAGGGCCTTGTAGAACACCCTCCACCTGTACTTAGCTCATCCTGCCACTGATGCTTTTTTTCCATAAAGCCCTCATGTGCCTGACCTTGATGCACACTGCATACAGGTCCGTCCCCTTCACCTCCTGGAACTTTCCCAAACATGGAGAAGGATAACAGCTTTACTTCCCCCTCCTGCCACTCTTCTACTACTGCTGTCACACTAATTATCAGGAACTGGGGGGGGGGGGCTCTCGTTCAGCCTCTCCAGCCCAGGAAAGGCCCGTCTTATATCCACCAGAATCTTCTCCTTTCCTCTACTGTATGTTCCAGGAAATTTATAGATTTATCTGTTTCACATATGTAGCTTTCAGTATTTCGTTGCAAACTAAAAATATATATATATTATTTTTTTTAGCATTTTTCTAAAGTTACTTAGCATTTGCGGCACTTTATTTTGACATACATTATGAAAATAAACAAATCTAAGTTTGTATTGTAAATTTCTACACCTGTCTTGTTTCATTTAAGCCATTTACCAAGTTTATGTGATGCTCACACCTGGAGTATAAAGCCTTAAACAGAGCACCCCCCAAATAGGTGAGAATTGACCAAATTTGCCATCTGCGCGAAGAGGTTATGGATTCTTTTCCAGATAATACATTTGAAAGATGTGAAAAGATGTTACAATTTATGGTGGATTGTGTCTTATGGACTGTGTCGTAATAAAACACACAAAAGATGCCATTGTTCTGTTTTGCATTGCAGACCCATTGCAGAAAATGTATATTTAAATTACAATATTGTATTGTAATATTTATCCTTTAAAATTACAAAAAGTTCCTGGCAACTGAGTTGCAGTGAATATAAAGTAAATAGTCATAAATTACAGGGTTTTACTGTAATCAATCACAATAGCCTGCTGTATAAATCCAGTATGTTGTTGCATTAAATGTACTGTAAAATTTCTGTATATTGCTTACTGTAGATTTACTGCAATTAGTTGCCAGGAATTTCCTGTAAAAATACAATCAATTTCTAACAGTGTAAGTCTAAACCTCTTTTTAGGAGACATTGGACCTCATGTATAAACATACATGCATATGTACAATAAAATGTGTACGCCACTTCCCCCACGGATTTGTGATTTATTCAAACAAACTTGACGTCAAAACATGCGCACATTTACGCAGAGTATGACTCATGCATACACTTTTGAGACTGTGGGCCACTCCGATGGCGGGGAAACTGGCATAGGCTACGCATATGTACGTATTTTTTGTACGCATGCACCGTTTATACATGAGGCCCAGAGTATGTAAATCGTCTTTTTTAGACAATGCCTTTACCGACCTTAAAAACGTATTCCCGTCCGCAAAATAATCTGACAGCACAACCGACCTTCCTTTAGTTTCCACGAGAAATGTAACTATTCCCTTAGCCGTGTACATCGAGCCATCTCCTATTTGACTCGCTGTTAGTTCGAATACCGCGGAAGAATTAGAATTTCCACTGTCGTCTTCTTCCATCTCCCCACCTCCACTTCTCCCTCCCGCTCTACCCCACCCCACCGTCTCCGTTTTTTTGTTTTTATTTTTTCTCCTTTTTTTTGTTTTTGGGGGGAGGGTAAGGTGGGTGGTTTTGGGGGTTCGTAAATAGGATTGGGTTAGGTTTTAAGGTATTGGAGGGAAGTTTTGTGTTTAAATAAAGGAACATCAAAACTGTCTCTCTCTCTCTCTCTCTCTCTCTCTCTCTCTTCCTCTCTCTCTATCGCTCACACACACACACATACATGTCCATGCACGTTTAACTGAAGATGAATCAACCCTTTTATTCAGACAGATTCGGAGCTCTCGTACAACACATCCTACGACGGAATCAGGTGAGAAATATCCATTAAATATTCATGAAAATACATTTCTTATGTAGGCTAACCGAAAGAAATGTGGTTGACAGTGGTTCTCAAACTCGGTCCTGGGGGACCCCTGTATGCTGTTTTTTGTTAAAACTACTATTGCAGTTCGAAAATTTTAACAAGCTTTTAACAGGCTGTTAGTTTTTCTTAATTTTCTTAAACTTTCTAAAACTCATGTTTTGAGGGATTAATATAATGTTATGTCAGAAATAACTTACCATGTAAAATAAAAGTCCATATTATATATAGGCTTATATTGCTGACAATTATAGGCTACATAAAGAGAGGAGAAAAATATATATAGGCCTATATATCAAATTAAAGACTGGAGTGTATTATATTATATGCTATAGTGGGAGACATTTCGACGAAAATAACCATTTGGTAAACCTAATAATTTATTACATTACAGGCATTTAGCAGACGATCTTATCCAGAGCGACTTACACAATTTGTCAAACGAATACACCCCATACTGGTGGGTCAATTCAGCTGTCGTGTTTACTGACATTTATTAGAAACGGATTATCCTTCAAGCCAGCGATCAAATGTTATTGTTTACTGCAATTAATATTGTGAATATGGACCATCTTCACTAAAATGAACAAATAAAATAAACTAGCTACTGGCTTGTGCCTAAATTGCCTTGGCTCTTCTCTTTATGGACTACCGTTTAGGAACAATTCAGTTTGGCGTTTTTCTATAGACCTACATGTGCGACTACGCATTCCAAACTGCGTTCTGTAATCCAGGATTGATTCTTCTCCTCCTGTCAATGACGGGTCCAGTTTATCTACGAGACAGAACTTGTCATGTAGCGACATGGTTTTGTACGTGAATACATAATCATATTAAAAATACCTGCTTTTCCATGGATACATTTTGTAACTGGTAAGGGTTTCATTGCTTAGAACGGGATCTTCCCCGTTAAAATGAAATCACAAGTTTGTCTCGTAGCCTATATATCCCTGAAAAAAATCGAGTATTGTTCAAAATCCTAAAATAGAGATTAATAAATGGATGCACACCAAAATAATCTTCTGAAACTTTTATTAGATGCAGTTTTATAGATCCATACATCCCAAATATCTTGTCATTTTGACTATGCCTTTTTATCAAGAGCTATGATACGAATAGCGGAAATGGGACCCGTTTTTGCGGTGTAAACTAATAGACTACAATAAAATTGCCTTATGTGACCAAAAACCGTCATCACACGATCTGTTTAGCGCATTCAAAACGCACTGTATATCAATCCGCCCACCTATCACTTACAAACTTGTCCATATTATATTGTGCTTATAATGGGCCACATTCCCATACTGTAAGGACCTGCTGTGTTAATTTAGTTATTTGTTCGTTCCTCTTGTAAATGAGGAAGTGCGCCGCCTTTTTACACGTTTTTATTGCAAAAAGGGAGGAAGTGCGCAGCCTGTTCTGTTTTTGTAACGGCTGTCCTTTGTTCATCGCAAAAATTCTCAGGTTTTTGTTGTTCTCTATTATAAATGCAATTAATATGTAATCAACAACATTAGATTAAAACACAAAGATAGTTTTTTTCCGGGGAACGGAGGAGAGGAGTTGGTAGTGGAGGAAAGGAGGATGCGTTTCCTCCACTACCCCTCCAATAACGCATTTGCAAAACAAAACTTCTGTTTTACTAAGAAGTTGATGACGATGATTAAGTGGACCCCAGTTTCATTAAGCATGTTATAGCAATGAATGTGTTAAAGTAATGTAATGAAAGTAATGTGCCCAGATAGCACAGAGGGGGGAGAGACAAGTCAGAAGCAGTAAGGCTGGTACTCTTGTGAGTACGATGCTCAATTACGTTGTAGTGTTAGTAAGTCTCTTGATAATTAGACCAGACTTTGCCTATATGGCAAATTTTTGTTGATGTTTTTCTCAGTTTTTATTTTTATTCTCACACTGAAAATGTATTTGTTATGTTTCCAGTAAGTACAAAGTTTGTAATAATGCCTTTACTGCTCGATTAAAATAACGGAAATTAAAATAACATTTACCCATGTCATTTTCAGCTATATCAATTTAACAGAATCAATCCTCCTGCCACAAAGCCATGAAGGTGCATCTTTTCATCACATTCTGTATGCTGGGTAAGGGATCATTGTATTCACCCAGGCAATATGTGACAAGGTTTTTATAAAATACAAAATATTGTACATAGTTCCTGTATTAATGTAACTTATGCAAAACTAATGTAACTACTGTAAAACATGTCAAATTCTAATTCATATCACAATTCTGTCACAAGCTACAAATCTTGGTGTTTTGTCTTTGTTTTGAATGTGGGTCCACCAAGGTAGCTATCAACAAGTGTATCCTGCAAATTAGGTGGAATAATCCTATTTTTCAGAAAATCCATTTTGTACATTTTTGTTCAAAATGTTTTCATTTTGTGGCTGCCATGCACTAAGAATATACTGTATTGCAGGGGCCTTGTCAGCACAGGAAGTGACAGACTTGACTTCCTGTAAAACCAAAGAGAATAATCTAAGGATGGACTGTAAGTATACTCTCACAAATAAAACCGCACAGCCCATTTGCACGTACAACCAAGACGACAAAGTGATGGGCAGCACGGATTCCAGAATTGAACCTGCGCCAACCTTCAAGAAACGAGCCAACGTAACCTTATTGGATGGAAATATTTGTCGCCTCCACTTGACGGGATTCTCTGCAGACAAGCCTAAAAACTACACCTGCATAATCCGGCAGATCACAACGGCAACACAGACTGTTCTCGTGGAAAACAGTAAGCCTTAATTAAATTATAGACTGTGATTATAGATTACAAAACAATATGCACACAAGGTTTGAGGGCTCGCATATAACAAAACGGACTTACTGTTTTGCTCATGTTCATTGCGACACAGGTCGACTTAAATTGCGAGTGTGTAACTAGTTCGTAAAGGTATAAATAACTAGTTACAAACTTGCAAGTGCACTGGGATTGGGGTTGAGAGCTTTGGTAAGATATGATTGCTGAGAATTTAAGCAACCTAGTCCTTTTCAGTTAAAGCTGGGGTGGGCAAGGCGCGCCATATCTGTTATTCATTTGATACCATAATTATTGAAGTATCCCAGCCATTTATATGATCTGACATTTTAGCTACATTTCTCGATAAGCTCATGAGTGACAGCTGAAGACTAACCTTTGGATGCTTCAGGTGCATGTAAAACCCATAGACAAAACAAACAAAGTCCAATCCATTGATTTTCTGTAATTCAAAACATAATTCCATTTATTTTCTCATTGTAATATAATTACATACATGTCCATTTGGTTTGAGTAATTCACATAATCATGAAAGCAATCACACCAAACAATTCAGATATTGCATGACAGACAGACAGGCCAAACACAGTTGCATGTAGGCATGTTCAAAAACAGTTTTTGTTTCCCCTCAGTAAGTGACTTCTTGTTTCCACTTCCTGTGTGCTCTCATCAAAGGGGAATTCCACCCAAAAATGATGTTTGGTTTGTAGAAAAGTAACTCTTTTTTTAGCCAGATCTTGCCAGAGACTTTCCAGCCAAATGGCGACTCAAAACTACAATCGCAGTCATGCGTTCTAAATCAAGAACGTGAGCACGAGGGCATTTCTCTTTTTAGTAGATCCATCATAGAAATTAAAACTGTCATTCCACTAGTACAGTTTTATGTCCCTTATGGTACTGTAAATACTGCAACATATTGAATTTACATATATTTTCAAGATCAGAAAATAAATGTTGGTACATCACAATGTATGAACAAATATACAAGGCTACTACAAATATACAGCTATTACAATATATTATATTATGTGTAATATACTTATATTTTTCCCATTTACAATGTATTGCTGATAGTTCATTTCCAAAAGGGGTTTACTTTGTCCCTTTGTGATGAACGGATGGGTAAATGATATAGTAGCTCCCAGTGCACCTTGGTTGGAGACTTACAATCGTGGGCGATGCTTTTCTTTTCAGAAGATCTGCTCACCTGCTCTGCTATCAGCATGCTGTTCCAGACAAGCCCGAAAATGCTGCTGACAGTGATGCTGCTGCCTTTGCTGCTGGAAATTCAGCATTTGTGAAAAAGTGGAGCTTGAAAGGCATGAAATTACTAGTTTTATTTGAATTTTTTAATTAATGTGAATCAGTCCTTACTTGATTGGCACGCCTACTGGATGCATGAATGTGCTGCCTGTCACTGTTGAATGCCTGCAGATTTCAGTATGGATAGCAAAGACACACAGGCTATAGTTTGACAACATTATTTTTATGATGGACAGCATTTATGACTGTCAATCCAGTGTGAATGCCTTTTTCTTGCATCCATTTGAGTTTCTTCAAGCTTGTAAAACCATTCAGGTAATTGTGTTTCTCTGGATAAAATGTAATTCATAGTTTAGGCTAATGGGAATAAATAGCGGAGGTATGTACTCTGTGTGTGCGAGCGTGCATGCGTGTGTGCATGCGTTTGTCTGATAAATCTTGCTCATATACCTACTCTTATACCTACTTTTTCATATGACTGTTGCGCAGTTGTATGTTAATGTCTGGTCCTTATCAATCCTCATTCATAAAGTAGTAATAATTTGAGTGATTTCAGTGTGTCGTATAATAATCAAAAAACAAGATAAGGTTGGACTAATTGAGGTGTTTGCATGAGTTTTTTGGGGGGCTTTCCAAATAAAGTTTTTCTAAAATTATGGTTCATTTGCATTTGTGCTTTATCCATCTCAATCTCCACCCATCCATAATTTTCTAACCGCTTAATCCAAGTCAGGGTCGCGTTGGCAAGAGGGCAAGCAGAGTGGCCCAAACATCGCTCACCCCAACAACTTCCTCCAACTCCTCCCAGGGGATCCTTAGGCGATCCCAGGCCAGCTGGGAGATATAATCCCCGGGGTCTCCTTCTAGCTGGATATGCCCGGTAAACCTCCCTAGGGAGATGACCAGGGGACATCCTTACCACCTCAAATGACTCTTCTCAATGCAGTGGAGCAGCGGCTCTACTCCGAGGTCCTCCCGGATGGCTGAGCTCCTCACCCTATCCAGGAGAGTGGAGTGGAGACAAGGCGCATCCTTGTCAGAGTCCGACACCCACCTTGAACAAGCTCAATTTAATGCCAAGAATGCGAGTGTACTGGGACTGAATGACTCGCAATAACGACCTTGACACCCTATACACCCACAGCACCTCCCACAAGATACCTCTGGGAACACGGTCATAAGCCTTCTCCAAATCCACAAAACACACGTAGACCAGATTAGCAAACTCTCATGACCCCTCCAATATCCGCGAGAGGGTAAAAAAGTGGTTCTATGCTGGGCA
>JAKUDI010000630.1:0-13785 GCA_022702515.1 Ilyophis sp. 1 JC-2022
TATACCATAGCGGTGTGTGGTGGTGATGATGGACGCTTCACTCACCAGTTGGGGAGCTTTTTGTCATCACCTACCAGCTCAGAGATTGTGGTCGCGGGTGTATCAGTTTGACCACATCAATGGTGATGGTGAGGTCGGACAACACCTCAACGGTCTATCACATAAACCACCAGGGCGGAGTAAGGTCCCGCCGGTCTGTCTTTGAGGGTGACCCAGCATCTCTTGATCTAGCCTCTTCACAGGTTAACCTCTCTTCATGCCGTTCATCTCCTGAGTGTCCCAAACAAGGCAGCAGACTTTTTTATCTCACCAGGTGATTAGTCTGTCAACGGTTTGGTCATGCTCAGACAGACCTATTTGCCTCTCAGGAGTCCATTCACTGCCCCCAGTGAATCTCGATGCAGAGGACTCGAGCCCCCTGGGGGTAGACACATTAGCGCACAAATGGCTGGCGAGCCTACTGTACGCTTTTCCGCCAGTTTCTTTAGTCAAGGTGACCTTGCACAGGGTCAGCGTGGACCACTCCAAGCTTCTTCTGGTGGCCCCCAGGTGGCCGATGGGACCTTGGGTCACGACGCTCCTCTGCTTATTTTGCGGATCGCCCTGGGGACTCCCGGGCAAGGCGTGTTGGTGAGCTCTGTGCTCTCTGCATCAGAGTGTGTGAGGTGGCGGCCGCATGACTCTGGCGTCACTTTGCGGCCCAACCCATCTTTTCTACCCAAAATTGTTTTGCCGTTTTATATTAACCAGCCTTGCTGCTCTTCGCTCCCTACCAGGCAGGGACCTCGGGGATGCACATTTGGTATGCCCAGTGCGTGAGCTGTGCCGCTATGTTGAGGCTACCGCTTCCATCAGGTGCACAGGGCAGCTCTTTGTCCGCTACAGAAAATCCAAAAGAAAAGCGCTCTTGGCTCAGAGCCTTTGTGAAGGTGATAGCTGTGGCCTATGAGGCTAGTGCTAGGCCCTTACCTATGTGTGTCCAGTGTAAGTCAACCAGGAGTATGGGCAGCACTGAGGGGTGTCCCTCTTCCGGATATCTGTGTGGCGGCGACTAGGGCGTCCCCCTACTTGTTTTTAAGGTTTTTTCACATCAGTGTGGCGCCTGTATCAACGGTAGGCTCTGTCATTCTGCCGGCGGCCTTGGCTTCCACTTAATGGTATGTCAGCCCCTCGTGACTTAGTGGATATTAGTCATCCGTAACGTTGATGACCCTAATGGTTGAAAGAACAAAATAAAATGAAGGTTACGACTGTAACCATGGTTTTATGAGTTCCGGATGATCATTAGGGGTCATAGTCACTCAGGATCCTTTTGGGGCGAGAAGGGTTTGTGAGAACTTCCGCCTTGACGTGTTTCTATTTATAGAGGAAGTTACATCATAATGTGGTCATGGCCATGACAAATTGTTGGTATAACATTCTCGATGCATCCGGCAACAAGAAAGTATATTCGTAACGTTGACGACTCTAATGGTCATCCGGAACTCATAAAACCGTGGTTACAGTCGTAACCTTAATTAGCAAACATAGTTTACTGCATAGCTAGAGGTAACGTAGCCTACTTACACATCCAACAGAAAAAACAAACTCTGTGTCACTTTTCATTCCCTTGCTAAACTCGCCATTGAGGAAAAGAAAATTCTTGGTTGTCTCTGCTTCTTGAACATGCTTGTTGCTTCGCTGTACCTCCTCTTCTTCACCTCTGCCATTGCAGAAGCTAGTTGGCAATGGAAACAAAGGCCTGATCCCACACCACTGGTTCTGTAGCCACACTCACCCCTCCCTACACAAAAAAGAGTGCCACGCCTAGAAACGTCCTGAACACATTTTCGAATAATAAACACAGGCAGCGGAGAAAGGTCAGCTATTTATTTTGCTAGTGCATCATACATATGACTGAGCATGGTTTTAAAAAATATATATGTTATAGTTAATTTAGGAAAGTTTGGAATATACATTAAAAGTATTGATATCAACTGAGGCCAAGATAAAACAAACAATATTGCCTATTGTAGCTCACAGTAATTAAACTATTCATTCTTTATTCTTTATTCATTCTTTATTCATTCTTTATTCACATTCACATTCACGTTTGTACAATGTAAGCTACATTACATGCTTGCTTATATCCAATGTGGGAATGTGAACTGGTCTCCCTGGGAAGCTATGAAAAGCTTATTGTAGGGAGCCATGGGACATTCAACATAACATTTCATATGGTAAAAATACAGATACATACATATACAAACAGTAAATACAGACACATTCATATACATACAATAGCAATACAGACACCTACATATAGACAACAATAAAATCCCCGAATTAGCATATATGTATAATTATAATTATTGATATGAGCTACATAGTTTTTCTTTTAAATGATGTTTGAAAATAGAGATGGACCGTGATATTTTAAGACTAGTGTTTAGCTCATTCCAGATCCGCGGTCCTTGATACACCACACTCATTCTAGTGCAAACCAGTTTCCGTTTTTTACCAGAAATAAGATGTTTGTTTCTGGTGTCGTGGGTGTAGAGGGGACTGAAGACCGGGATGAGCTCACAGAGTTTATTATTTAAACCTGAGACCACCTGATACATCGTGCAGGCATTGTGGAAGTAGTTGAGTTCTTTAAGCCGCAGAATGCCATATAGGGCGAACAAATGACGGGTAGGTGAATTAGCTCGTGACCATGAGATGGCACGAATAATTTTTTTTGGAGAATTTCGAGTTTTGTAAGGTGGCTTGGGTAGGTGTTGCTCCAGATAATGTTACAATAGTTGAGGTGTGGTTCAAATAGAGTTTTGTAAATGGTGAGGAGGGCAGAACGTGGTAGCAGGTGTCTCAGTTTAAAAAATAGACCGACATATTTAGATAGTTTATGTAGCAGGTGATCTATATGACATTTGAAATTTAAACTGTCATCTATGAGGACCCCAAGGAACTTGGTGGAATTTACTCTCTTTATTTCCTCCTCATTTATTTTAATCTGTAGGGTCATGGTCTCCATGTTTTTTAGTTTTCTATTTGAGCAAAATATAACATAATTAGTTTTACTGATGTTAAGGGAGAGTTTATTGACTTTAAACCATGAGTCCACGTTCAGTAGTTCCTTATTTAAAAGGGATTGAAGTTCGTGGATATTGTTATGTGATAGGAATAAATTAGTATCATCAGCAAAGATGACTTTATGGAGGACCTTTGAGGAGTTAACCAGATCATTTATGTAAATGATAAAGAGAAGAGGCCCCAGAATGGAACCTTGGGGAACCCCATAATTGATGTATTTACATTGTGAATTTGATGCATAAATATTTACATATTGTTGTCTCTGGTACAGGTAGCTAGTGAACCAGTTCAGAGCTACTCCTCTGATTCCATAATGGTTTAATTTTTCCAGTAGTATCTTTGTATCAATGGTATCAAAGGCCTTAGACAGGTCTAGAAATATACCAATGCCATAATCACCCTTGTCTATTGCGTCGTTTATTTTTTCAAGGAGATCGAGGATTGCGATACAGGTGGAACTTTTCTTCCTGAAGCCGTACTGAGATGGTGTTAGTATATTATATTTGGTAATATAATTACTGAGTCTACTATACACTACTCTCTCCAGTATTTTGGAGAGTGTAGGTAAGATAGATATGGGACGATAGTTGGCCCTTTCATTTTTATCACCAGATTTGTATATGGGTATAATTTTTGCTATTTTTGTTTTTTGAGGGACAATCCCTGTAAGAAGAGAAAGATTAATGCAGTGGGCAAGTGGCTCCACAATTTCATTTGCAATGGTTTTTAGAATTTTGCTATTTATTTCGTCCTCGCCAGCTGAATTAGAGCTTTTTATAGCCATTATGATATTATATATTTCATCTCTGTCTGTAGGCTTAAAGAAGAAAGACTTCAAGTAATTACCTGTCAGATATTGCTTAAAGGAAACTCCCTGCGGTTGACTGATCTTCTCCGAGAGGTTTTCCCCAATAGACACAAAGTAGTCATTGAAATCATTTGCAAGGTCAGTGTTATTTGCATTGCCAGGGTCAGGATACACAGTATGTTTATGGCCCCTGTTCAGGACATTGTTTATCACTTGCCAGGACTTCTTTGAATCACCCATGGATGCTTTAATGAGGTCAGAATAATGATTAGTTTTACTCTTTCTTATTATATGTGTAAGTTTGTTCCTATAAGTAGTGTATTTATTTTTATTATCTATATTTGGCTTTTTTATATATCTTTGGTATAATTTGTTTTTATGTTCTACGGATAGACTCTGTTATTTCATTTGTAAGTCTATCATACGCAGTGTCCGGATCGCTACAGTGATAAACAATGTCCCACTCTTTAGCCTGCATGCATACAGTTAATTGATGCAGTGTTCGCTTATTGAGTACTCTAGTTTTTACTGGTTGATGTGACTGTAGGCTCTTGTAGGCAAGATTAAAGAACAAAACAATTGGAAAGTGGTCAGTAATATCAGAGTAAAGTACTCCTGATTCAAACTTTGAGTTACAAATGTTTGTGATGATGTTGTCGATGACAGTCCTGGTGAAGTCAGTTACTCTTGTGGGAATATTAATGGTGGGGTAGAAGGAAGAAGAATGTAAGGTATTAATGAAATCATTTTTGATAGGATGATCCTTGGAGATGTCAATATTGAAATCCCCAAGGAGAATGCTATCTTTATTGGTTTTGTTTATAAGCAATAAAAGTTCATCCAATTTAGTAATAAAAGTAGTTGGTTCTGAGTTAGGGGGGCGATAGATCACACCTACTATAAGATTTTTACCTGTTTTATTGTTTATCTCAATAAAAAGGGAGTCAGTGAGATTGTCATCGATTATAAGATCATCACGTACATTTGCATACATACTGGAATGGACATAGAAACATACACCACCTCCTGTTCTGTCTAGTCTGTTCTTATGGTATAGCGTATAGCCGTCAAGGTTTAGGATATCGACATATGATTTATCATTGAGCCAGGTCTCACTACAGCCAATTATGTTAAAGCTACAACCTGTGTTAGAAAGCAACATAACTAATTCATCATGGTGTTTTTTCAAGCTTCTTATATTTAGGTGCAATAGTGAGAAGTTGTTATTATTATTTAAACATTTCAGTTGTTCAGGAGCATAATTATTACAAGTCACATTGCTACTAATGTCAATATAATGATACACGTCATCTCCTTCAGAGTTTAAGTCATCAAAGCCCATATAAAATTGGAGGAGACTTGCAGTTACTGGGATCACACATAGACACCGACAGATAAACACACAACCACACACACACAGACAAAGCCAAACTTATTTAGAACATATAGGCCACTCCCTAGCCAATTTGTTCAATTAAGCTTATCCAAACGGTATGTGCAAGATAAAGAATGCAACGGGAGAAGAAAAGAAAAGAAGGAAAAGAAAAGAGTAGGCTGTCGATGGAGCAGCAGACCAGAGTTCAGTTCTTAGACGTTACCATAGTGATGAGCGCATCGGTGATGTCATCAGAGCGCGTCAATGTTTATACCGGCAAGAGAAGTCATGCTACTGGGAGCTAGCTAGTGCTAGCACCACCAATTTTAATTGAGCCAGTCTGTTATCTCTGGATTTCTGTACAGATTGCCATCAATGAAAAGTTTATCAATGGACAGACGAACTTTTTTCTTACTTTTCCTCGCCTCCGTCATGATAGGATAGAGCAGCCTGCGTCTCCGAAGGATTTCAGGTGGAAACTGGTCGGTGATGGAGTACTTGGATCCTTTTAGTTCTCTACCCTTGGCCATAATAGAGAACTTCATCTTTAAGTCGACGGTTTTGGCAACAATCAGACGAGGATTTTGCTGCCCAGCCTTGGCCCTCCCGATGCGGTGGACTATCGAGAAGCGAATGGCTTCAGCCTCATTCGACCTCATTTTCAGTTCATCTTTGAGAAAAGATTTGGCAAGCTCTTCACTCTGCTGGTAGGTCTCATACTCTTGTTCAGGTACTCCATGAATTATTATATTATTTCTCATGCTCCTACATTGGAGGTCCAGAATAACATTTGCCGTTCTAGCTTTCTCATCATGGAATTCAGTTGACTTGCGTTTCAATTCATTCACCTCCACTCGGAGAGACGCATTGTCGGCCTTAAGCGTCTCAATTAGGGCGTTGTTAAATTCTACTGAGTGCTTTAGTTCTTCCACCTCATATGTCAATTTCTCCAATAGATCCAACTTTAGTAGTTGTTGTTTCATCGAAGATAATGATTCCTGAATGTCCCGGAGTGGTGTTGTTAAATCATCCGTCTCAGTGGAGCTTAGCTGCTCCCTAGAGCGTTTGTTTTCCGGTGCCTTAGTTGACATATTGTAGAATCTGGCGTCTATATAGGCTTCCAATTCTTCAATAGTTGCGTCGGCAGATGGTTCAGATGGTTCCAGTTTGGATAGCGTTAGAAAAGTCACTGATTATAACAAATATTATGGCATTGTTAGGAGAGTGGCACGGCGTGCAATTCACAGCTTCATCTTACCTCGTTCACTGTGTATTCTTATCTGAACACCTCATTCTTATCTGAACACCTCAGATGTTCCAAAGCAATGCTACCCAATCTTTTCTAAATAATATCATGTAACTTGGCCCTGTGATCTTACCATCTGAAGACCATGTGGTCATTGATATTTGATTTGCCATTAAGGAAATAATATGCAATTCAGATGTGTTACATTGAATGAACATTGAATGCAGTTCACAGTAAACTGGGTAAATCGGCTCTACTACAATTCTATTCTAAATATTATAAACTTGAATACACAGTTCAACAAGAACGAGTACCATGAGGTCCTAGATAAGTATCAGTCCAGGTGGAGTCTGAAAAGGTGTGTTTTCAGGCCACGACGGAAAGCAGGCAGGGTTGGCATAGAACTTAGGGGAATGGGAAGTTCGTTCCACCACTGGGGAGCTAGGGTGGAAAAGCTCCTGTGACCTCAACAGGGGGGTGACGTGAGATGACATGAATAAAATGCATGATTATTTTTATAGTTATTATATTATTATTATTTATTTATGTATTTATTTGGAATATGTGTATTGGTTCTACAGAGCCTAGACTTTAAATTTTTTTTAAATTGTGTTTAGAAATAACATTTGTTATTATTTGACATATAATAATTACTACTATTTTACTTATTTGCCTTCATCTGGGGCAAACATATAATGTGGATAGGTTTGAGAAATTGGTGATGTGCAGAGGGCCCAAGGTTGAGCGGACTGAGAGGAATGCGTGGCCCACTGGAGGACCTGCGACTGTACAGAAGAGGGGACTGTTACATCCTAAAATACACCTCTGTTATAACAACCGGAAGTATGGTAATGGCTGTAACACATCAACACTAACCACAACCTCAAAGAAAACCCAGTTAAGCAAAAAGCGATATCAAAAAAAGACAAAGGGGCATTTATTATGACAGGCAAAAGGGAGTTTTCTATCCTAAAAATGTGAAACATGCTAGCATTATAGCAGTGCAGGTTGCAGAGTCTCACTGGGCAGCTAGAACCCACGCCGAAGTGGAAATGGTCTTCTCTTTGAATGTCCTGCCATCAATCCCTCACAGATGTTTCAAAGTAGGAATTGGGGAGAATCACTGACTGTCTTGCAACCGGCGCTCTGTTTCCAAAACAATGTTCTATAAATAAGCAGAAGTAGGCCCAAAACTCCACAGCAGGTGTTTTAACAAGCTTGTTGTAGACATAAGCACAGAGTTATCAATAACGTCTCCAATAACAGGTCACTTGAAGAGGGTTGCGAGACAACAGCGCGCATCTCTCCAGCACCTCCTGATCAGGATTTTCACATCAAATTCGGCCAGATTGGACCGCCCGTTCCGGAGCTGGAGCTCAAAAAGCATTTTTTTTCAGAATTTCTTCAGAGTCCCGTTATTTTTCTAAGTGCTCACTTTTTTCCCCGTGCCCACATCGGGAAGTGAGCACTTAGAAAAATAACGGGACTCTGAAGAAATTCTGAAAAAAACTGCTTTTTGAGCTCCAGCTCCGGAATGCACAGTCCAATCTGGCCGAATTTGACACCGACGCGTTCAGAGGAGTCTCCCGGTTCGAACGAGCCTATTTACTCGGCTGTGCGACGCTCGGGGGTCCGGCTATAAGCGAAAACGTCTGCGGGTGACCAGTTCTCCCCAATTCCTACTTTTCAGCGTCTCTTTCCTCCCCACTCGGGGACACACTGCTCTGTTGTGCACCTCGGCTCAGGAGCTCCAGGACAACTGGTCACCCGCAGACGTTTTCGCTTATAGCCGGACCCCCGAGCGTCGCACAGCCGAGTAAATAGGCTCGTTCGAACCGGGAGACTCCTCTGAACGCGTCGGTGTCAAATTCGGCCAGATTGGACTGTGCATTCCGGAGCTGGAGCTCAAAAAGCAGTTTTTTTCAGAATTTCTTCAGAGTCCCGTTATTTTTCTAAGTGCTCACTTTTTTCCAAGTGCCCACATCGGGAAGTGAGCACTTAGAAAAATAACGGGACTCTGAAGAAATTCTGAAAAAAACTGCTTTTTGAGCTCCAGCTCCGGAATGCACAGTCCAATCTGGCCGAATTTGACACCGACGCGTTCAGAGGAGTCTCCCGGTTCGAACGAGCCTATTTACTCGGCTGTGCGATGCTCGGGGGTCCGGTTATAAGCGAAAACGTCTGCGGGTGACCAGTTCTCCCCAATTCCTACTTTTCAGCGTCTCTTTCCTCCCCACTCGGGGACACACTGCTCTGTTGTGCACCTCGGCTCAGGAGCTCCAGGACAACTGGTCACCCGCAGACGTTTTCGCTTATAGCCGGACCGCCGAGCGTTGCACAGCCGAGTAAATAGGCTCGTTCGAACCGGGAGACTCCCCTGAACGTGTCGGTATTAAATTCGGCCAGATTGGACTGCGCGTTCCGGAGCTGGAGCTCAAAAAGCAGTTTTTTTCAGAATTTCTTCAGAGTCCCGTTATTTTTCAAAGTGCTCACTTTTTTCCAAGTGCCCACATCGGGACAACTGGTCACCCGCAGACGTTTTTGCTTATAGCCGGACCCCCGAACGCGTCAGCATTAAATTCGGACAAACGTGCTGAGAAGAAAGGTTATTCAAAAACCTCTCACGTGTTAATGACTTCTGCGCATGGGCAACACAACAGCGGTGACGTCACAGCCCTCGAAATTTCTGAAGGCAGATCTTGTTGTGTTGCCCATGCGCAGAAGTCATTAACACGTGAGAGGTTTTTGAATAACCTTTCTTCTCAGCACGTTTGTGCGGCCATGTAATTTAACGGATAGAGAGCCTGCCTGGTAATTGATGGGTTTCTGGTTCGAATCCAAGGTGTACTTGTTGCTGAAAACACTACCGGGGACATTCTCAAAGGTTTGCAATTGCCGTGTTTTAAAAATTATTTTTCACCAGTCGATGGCGCTCTCGCTCTGAATATATCGCTCCCCACCAGTTCAGAGACTTTAAGTTCTGTACTCGTACTTTTTGAGCTCCAGCTCCGGAACGCACGGTCCAATCTGGCCGAATTTAATACTGACGCGAGAGAGAAATTTGATTCGGTATCTGTCAAAATTTGATTGATGGGGTCAAAGGTCAATTTATGAATATTAATGAGTTTATGAAAAATTATGATTATGCATAAATTATTTTTTTTTAATGATTTTTTTATTTTTAATGATTATGATGATGCATCATCATTCGGGGCGGGGGTTTGTGGGTTTTTCGTTCCAAGGGTTTGTCGATGTCATTTTATTGGTAATTGTTGTAAGCGTTGTGGTTTTGTGACGAATTGTTTTTATGGACGGGGCATGGTGCTTAGGGAGACATATTGGCAATGTAATGTGTTGTACATTGTTTTATTTATTTGAAAAACATTGTGAAAAAGTAACGGTGTATAAATGTATAGGTTATTAGTTGTAGCAGTAGTAGTAGCAGCGGTAATTAAGTTTTATTTTTAAAAAGCAGTTTGTGTTAGCGGCAACAGTCGCTTGTTAAAAAGAATAGAATAATCCAAGCAGGCTGTTAAAACGTGAAAAACACTTGCGCTGAAAGGCGACCTCGATACATAGTCCGCGAACATAGGGACAGTAGACAAAAAAACTGTAATGTGTTGTACATTGTTTTATTTATTTGAAAAACATCGTGAAAAAGTAATGGTGTATAAATGTATATGTTGTTAGTTGTAGCAATAGTAGCAGCGGCAATTAAATTTTATTTTTAAAAAAGCAGTTTGTGTTAACGGCAACAGCCGCGTGTTAAAAAGAATAGAATAATTCAAGCAGTTTTGTTAAAACGTGAAAAATCGCCGTGGACTATAATGAAAAAACATTATACAGAATCATTGTAAAGACTTGCTAGATGCCAAGAAGGAAGAAAACATAAACTCCGGGGTGAAAGGCGTTCGCAATACACCGTCCGTGAACATTAAAAAACTTAGAAGAAATCCAGGGTTCCGCGAATTCACAATATTGTACAAAAATAGACAAAAGATAGGTCCAAAAGGCGAGATAGCGCGCTTAAAAGCCTAGAATGGTTTGCACGAAAGACTATGAAGAAAATAATTTAAATAAAAGAATATGTTACGTTTTAAAGAATTAAAACGAAAAACGAAAGTCGTAGCGGAGCATATACAACCAGCTTGTTGACAGCTCGCGGCCGGCGGGCATGACTAAAATTGTCCAGACATGTTTCAAACAAGAATACGCACCCCAAACGTCTTGTCACGTGGAGTTTGACGTCCGTTTACGTAGACCAACGTCGGAGGGCTGGTCCAAAGAGGTTTTGGCGCGAAAACGGTAAATGTCAAAATGGCTGATTGATGGGTTTCTGTGGGGTGGGGGTGTCCACCATGTGGTGCCGGCGACAAGGAGTCCAGGGGGTTTCTAATGAACCTACTAAGAAGCTTGTCTACAGCGGTCTACCAACACGCAACTCTCCAGAAGTTATGGCGAAGAAACCTTTTTTAATTTTTTACACAGGCCTAGACGGTAATACCCCTTGAACGTAGTGTAGTTTGGGAAGAAGAAGTATGTCTAGTTTTTGGGGTAAATAATTGGAGACTACGCGTAAAGTACGGTTAGCTAGCTGACTGTTTGTACAACTTTCTTCAAATAGCCTACTCAAATTTAATGTCGGCATTCTAAAACTTGTTAGTTGTTGTAACTTCTCCGATTTTTTATTTTAACGTTTTTTTTAAAAAAGAAGAAAAAAAGTAAATTAGACGCAGCACTGTGTAGGCTATTCAAATCACAAGGATATAATCTACGGGTTGGTCATGGAGAGGTTTGTGTAAAATTTTTAGATTTTATTTGTTCTAAAACTTTAATTTGGAAAACCGTTTGCTACCTTGGTAGGCTATTAAGTAGTCCACGCAGAAAATGGCCTATTGCATAAAGTTATGTATGCTAATGTATGGCTATGGACGTTTTCAGTATTCCAGGGTCCTGTATAATGATGCGGTCTAAACGGGTTAGTTGGATAAATGTGTGCCGAAATTTATTATAACACATTGGTAATACATTACGGGGGCATAAAGTGTGCGACTTTCTTTGTTTATTTATGTGTCTTAACCAGTTTGTATGCAACACGTGCTTTACATGGTGTAACAAGATACGACTTTCCACTGTTTAGTTTTTTTTTAATCTGTTTATTTATTTTGTCCTTACAAGCAAAAATGTTAGATTTAAGACGCGATAATCAACTGACGCCTTTCCACGTTGGATTTTTTCAGTATACAAAGGGGGGAAATTATCAGGCATGCGAACGCAGTAGTGTTTTCATGGCGGATTTCGTTGCATAGTCAAAAACATAATGGTTTTTAAGCAGTAGTACGGGGGTGCTGACAACCTAGGCAAACAAAAGCTAATAAAGAAAAGTGAAACCTGAGTTAATTGGTCTGGTAATGAAATGTTAATGAATTGTTTTGTGATAAATCCATATCCAGTCATTCAGCGAGAGCCGATGGTCTGTTGAAGTTACAGCCTCGAAGTTACAACGCTCACGCGGTCTATACCTCTCTGTTAAAACCCCAGAAGGTTCGTTTTTGCGTCATGCTTTTATCACTGTAGCCTAGATTATTCTCAAGACGTTATTTTATATTTTGGTGGGGTTTTGTGGTATTTATTCAGCTAATTTTCAAATGTTATATTGAAGCATTGTGTATTGTAGGTTATAGTAAATAAAATTATATCAAAGTTCAAATGAAAAAAGATTAGTAAATAAAATTATATCAAAGTTCAAATGAAAAAAGATGTGCACTGTGTTTTAGTTGTTTTTTCTTTCAAGTTGACATATTAGTGGATACCATCAATGTGCAGACCATTAAACAAAAAGTTTACAATATTTGAAAAAGTGATTCAAGCCACTTATTATAAACTAATTCAGGCACTGTTGTAATTGTGTGTGTGTGTGTGCGTGTGCGTGTGCGCGAGCGCACTATGGTTTTTAAATAATAAAGTTTGTTTATTTGAACATTGTTGCGACAAGATTGTAAAAGTGTAATGTTTTCAAAAGTATACCAACAGTGTATTCCTAATAATAGAGGACCCCCCACAACACACATAATTGAATAGGTCTTTGAATGTCACTCTACCCTTCAGATTAAGAGGCAGTAAACAGCAGACAGTAGATTTTGGTGGGTTTTGTGGTATTTATTCTGCTAATTATCAAATGTTATATTGAAGCATTGTGTATTGTAGGTTATAGTAAATACAATTATATCAAAGTTCAAATGAAAAAAAGATGTGCACGGTGTTTTAGTTGTTTTTTTTTAATTTTGTTTTTTTCTTTCAAGTTTACAATATTTGAAAAAGTGGTTCCAGACACTTACTATAAACGAATTCAGGCACTGGGGGGTAATTGTGTGTGTGTGTGTGTGTGTGTGTGCGCACGCAGGTGCTATGGTTTTTAAATAATAAAGTTTGTTTGTTGTGACAGGGTTGCAAAAGTGTAATGTTTTAAAAACTAGGGCTATACCAACAGTGTATTACTAATAATAGAGGACCCCACAACACACCTAATTAAATAGGTCTTTCTGCCCCTTCAAAAGTAACTTTTAATTTAGTGTGCATTTTAAATTCAAATTTAAGAGGCAGAAGTCAAACGTACCATAATGAAAGGTGCTACAGCACTTTTGAAATAAAATGATTCAGTTCAACAGTTTTGTTAAATGACTGTGTAATTTTATTCTTATACATATCAAATTTTATTTCAGCTTTGCTCATCTTAATGCGCGGAACATACCCAACACATGTTTAAGGCCACAGCTTCGGTATCACCAGGAGGGGGTTCACCAGGAAGTTATTTATTTTTTCAGGAATGTGTGTGTGTGTGTGTGTTTGTGTGTGTGTGCTTGATACAATTTTATTTTTAAATGGGTTGTTTTGTTTGTAACTATGTAGATTTTAACAAAATAACAGGACGAACATGGACAACGTGACCTATCGTTTAGGTAATAGGACTTATGCGCACAAACATAAACAGCTAACCATCTAAAGACCGATCTAACCATGTGTATTTTGAGGGGTTTTTCTCTGTTATGGGAAAAGAGGTCGCTAGCTACAGATAGTGTGGTATAAAAATATGTGAAAGTTAAGGTCTTAAACTGAAAAGGTCAAACCATTAAAGCCGGTGATATGTTGCGTTAGAATGTTCGATGTAACAGAATTAAAGTAGGCTATTCATTACTCACTTTACTTACATGTAAATAACGGAACTTTTAAACAGACATCAACAGAATGACAAGGAGTTGTTTAAACTTATTAAGTTGTATTTTA